>JAMKCH010003860.1:0-51935 GCA_023653785.1 Ophioderma brevispina
AAGAAAATATGCCGGGGGGGATGCCCCTATAGCCACAAATCCTTCTATTAGAAATCCCAAAACTGTGTGCCAATTTCAGCTTTTATAAACCAAGTGCACTAAGTAATTTTTTTTGGGGGACATACTCTAACTCCACTACAACAAACAAAACAAACATAATAAAGCGTCAAACCAAAGTCTTTGTATTCATTACCTTGGGTAAGATTCTAGTGCCTTAAAGAGACAAGCAGCAATTTGCTATATGGAGATATAAAAAAATAAACAAATGTATTGGTATCTTTGTTAATTGCTCATTGATGTGCTAACAAAGCCTTGAGTGGTTGGTCAACATCCATTATAATTAAAAACAAATAGTTACCTATCTGATATTTAGACTTTCTATGGGGGTACACTGAGAGTCTCAATTGAGATAAAAAGCTTTACCCTGCCAAATGTCCTGAATATGAAGGGTGCTACGCCCTTTGCACTCTAATCACCTGTTTGTATATGGTTTGACCTCAAATTATAGGTTTCTTTATTCTGATGGTTTGTTGCCACAATCAGTATTATATATTGAACATATAGAATCAACATCACTGCATGCAATGTGCAAAGACAGTATACAAATTTCTCCAAATATTCAATTTTTTTAACTATTTTGAGATTTCTTCCTTCATTAAAGGCCGACTCAGATTTCCCGAGGATGTTGGTGGCATTAATTTTCTAACCAAATCATTTGTTTTTTGCATGGATATAACGCTTGTCCACATTACTAATCAACTGTGAAATAGCTAGCCAAAAATCAATATTTCATATAGAAAATTTAAACTTATAATAAATTTTCAGACTGAAATTTTTGTATACAGAGTATCATATGGTAGTTTTATTTACTACACAAAAATGTCTACTATATCAAAAATTAAAAAATCTGTAATTATCTCAAGCTTTGAATTGAGCATTTTTAGATGGACTATCATTTGTTCTAGTTAACTATTTTTAATAAGTACACAAAAAAATATATATTTCAAAATCTTGGGAGTCATCCTTTAAAGCAGTTAAATGGATGTGGTCCCATATGTATAAGTGAATAGAATTATTAATAAATGTCTGCTTGCAATTATTGCTGCTAGCCCTTTCAATCTAGTTATATTTTTAGCAAATCACAGCATCTTAAAAGAAGCTTCCAAAATTTCAAACATACCCAATGCAACTACATTGTTATTCAATGACGTCAACCCCAAACGCAACTCAATATCTGCAATAAGGTGGTTCATGATCAAGTGGATACTTTCTCTCTGATGTTGGGTCTACTAGAGAGAGAGAGAGATTGAGTCCATGTTGGCATAATGAAGCTTCAACTGATGGTGGAAACCACAACCCAAAATATCTCATCACAAAGGGGATCTTGGTTGCAGCTTACATTTCAACCACTCACAGTGGTAATGCCCCATGCATGTCATCAAAATTTGAGTTGCCCGTGGATAAAGCACCACATGGCACTGCATATTATTAAGTTTGATGCTCCAAAATATATCAGTCCTCTCTCATAATCATGAGGGAGGCCAACTTCTGATATGGTGAGAACACCAAATGATGGACGGTCCTCAGGCATCTGTAAACAAAGGAAATAGAACACACACAATCCTTTAAATGAAGACTGTTTTGGATGTCTAAAATTATGTACACTCCAGACTTGTTGGTTGAGTATTTCGCAGTATACTGCCTGCTGTGACACACCACACCAAGTGCCTGTACCTACCACCAGTGGCTCAATTTACCACTAAATTTACATGCACTGTTGCATGTAGAACAAAATTTCACATCACAAAATGCAATATACCTGCACCAGGGCAATGCACACTACCAAAATAAAACAAGGCTAACTCGTAATTTTAACGCGATGCGTAAAATATGTCCCGCCGATGTTGCGATCACTAACATGTGAGAAATCACCTTCACATACCTACCCCCCTCCCATACCCCTCCCAACACTCAAACCAGCCCTCCCCAACACCCCCGCAAAACCCCACGCCCTCCACGCCCTCACCCCACACCCCCCACAACGTCCCCAACACCCCCCCGCATCCCCAACACCCCCCGCAACCACCCTAATACCCCCCCCTTAACCCCCTCACACCCCAACCCTACCCCAATACCCTATAACAACACCTCCCCTTTCCCACCCCGCACCCCGCCAACTTCCCCTCCCCAACACCCGCAACACCCTCATCACTCCGCAAACCTCCCTTCACACTCCCATCCCCCTCCCCAACACCCCGCAATACCCCAGGTCCCCCTCCCAACACCCCACAATACCAACCCCATCCGCAACACCCCTCAACACCCCCCCCCTCCCCACACCACCACTCCCTCTCCAACACCGAACCCCCTCCCCAACACCCGAACCCCCTCCCCAACAACCCCTCCCCAACTCCCCTCCCCAACAACCCCCACCCCAAACCCCTCCCCCCCACACCCAACCCCCCCGTCCCCAACCCCCACGGCCCCTCCCACACACCTCACCCCCCCTCCCCATAGCACATAGTGGGCTCATTAGCGAAGGAAATTTTTCCTATCTGATGTACTGTTTCAGCGATACAGCAATTGCGCATATTTAATTAGCTCATTTGGCCATACTAATCCGCATTATCACAAACTTTCAAATTGCAAAAGATCTGCCATGCCCCAGATATGCTTTATGCAGTTGCAGAATTTAGAGTATCCAATGTACCTTTTCAAAAGATATAGCAATTACTCTTTTTTTGGCATATAATTAGCTCATTTTTCATACTCAATGTTGTTGGCCCGAAATACGCCAAAATCTGAATCAGGTCAAGACTCTTCAGCCCCTTACCTCCACCAAGTTGCATCATTATACTGCCGAGCGGAACTCCAGAAAAGTTTTGTACACAGGCCTTGCAGGAAATTCTCTATAAATTAATGCAAATTAGTACTTTAATTAGCATAGTTTTTAAAAACAACGGCCACAATCTAATCAGGTCGAGAACTCATCACCTGGCCGCTTCTTTCCACCAAGTTTACATCATTGGTTCGCCCTTATGGAACCCATATAATGTGTATACAACATGTGGTTAACTTTTTTGTAAAGACGGACGACGGTACGACCGGACGAACCGGACGGAATCGCTGCTCATTTCACTAGTCCCCATTCCGAACTCGTTCGGGGCGGGGACAATTATAAGCCAACTAAAGAGCTGTTCTTCTAATGAATATGCCTTTCAAAATACACCAATGAAACACAATAATAAACACATACTAATTTGGCTCTCATGAGCTAATTGGGGGCCATACGTTGGTTCCTATTCTACAATCACAGTTGTGCATGTATGCTTTCAGGAGCTACACTGCACAGCAGAAAATTCACATGCATCTGTGCATTTGTGCACCCAGTAAATCAAGCAGACTAGATCCTACACCTTACAATACCAAAGTTTAACTATGAAAATGTTCTCATATATTTGTTATTCTGTACAATTTATCAGAAAAAAAATCAGCCCTTGTATATTCCTGTGATATTTCAATTTTTTTTTAATAAAAAACTGTTTGAAATTCCTAATAATAGAATTAGCCCCCTCCCCTCACACAAAAAAAAAAAGTTTTATCTCAAAGCTGCCCACGGCCATGAGTAAAAGCACCTGCCATTAATTGTCAAACTTGTGTACAAGTAGTCTCTTCACCATCGACTACATGTACAGGACTGCAGGCTGACCTCTACCCTTACTAATACATGGTATTAACTCTCGTTTTTGAAATATTTAAGATTTTTGTAAACTAGAAGTAATATAAAATGTGTAAAAAAACAAAACCTCCACTGTATAATTAAAATGGGGCATGACAGTCAGATTCCAGCAATGTTGATGTGAAGGCTGAGCCGCATTCCAAATGTGTTTTTGCTGCCCCTGCTATTCGTCTTGTTTCTCCACGAGATAAAGATCTGCACAAGTTTGACTAAAGTAACTGCAATTCCCTCCCAAATTGAAGATATCCATTTTTTTTTTTGAAGGAAACCTTGAAGTACAGTAATCTTTTGTGAAATCTATAGTCCTCCCACAGCTTGTTAGTCATTAGACCCAAAAGAAGAAGCCTCATCTAAAAGTTTGAGATGGGCATGGGACACAACACAATGAAGGTCTGTTTTTTCAGGCTTCTGTAACAGATAATGCACCATACACGAGTAAAAAAACCACCAACATTTTTCCTACATTCTAATTCTCGCCTACATTAAATGAAATATATTATTTTTTTTATCTAAATTTAAATCAAACAATATATGATAACTTGAGACAAGATTGACGAAACTCGTCAATGCCAAAGAAATAAAAACCATTTAAAACTAGAATTTCCCAGTTTTCATCGGCTTTCGCACTTGTGCTATAATTCAAAGAATATAAGCTGTGGGCCGCTCCACCTGACCTTTGAGCCTTGCACATGACCTTTGAGCCTTGCACATACCTTTGACCTCACAACATATGAGGTCTCGCATGGTGCACCTATGACACAAGTTTTTGGTTCCAACTTGAACTTCAAGTTTTCAATTGAGTCAATTTTTTCATTTTAAGAGCCTATTTTCAACTTGACCTCACATGACTTTGACCTTGACATTTGACCCTTTGACCGCTCATTAACAAATGAAGGATCCCAGATTGCACCTATGACTCAGTTTTGAACTCTCATTCAACTTTCATGTAGGTTCATTTTATCATTTTCCAGAGCCCATTTTTCAAACTTGAACCTCCATGACCTTTGACCTTTCAACATGACCTTAGACCTTTCAACATGACCTTTGACCTGTCAACATGACCTTTGGACCCATCAAACATATGGGGACCCCATGTGCACCTATGCCAGAAATTTGGTTCCATTGAAGTTCAACTTTTCATTGACGCAATTTAAAAAAAAAAACTGAACATTAGTGCCACACACACACACATCCACAACACAACGATTGCTAAGTGGTCCTGCCACTATAGCTGGCGGCCCACAATAAAAATGCTTTGCTTCTTTCTGAAATGCAAAGTAGGGTTTTCTTGCATTTTTGTGAACCACGACACGAGTTGTTCTCAACCTCTTAAGTCTCACCTGATGACTACATATCATCTAGGAGGGTTGGTGTTGGCATGGGTCCATGTGGCCCCAGGATTTCATTTTACGTGCGGCACATTTTTTATAATCTTTTGGGGCCATTTTTTTAAAATGAAGAACTTTCAGTTGAAAAGTCCCACACTCCATAGGAAGAGCCTTTTCCACATAGAACCACATATGACCCAAGATTTGAAATTGTTTACTCCTAGTTTCCACAAATCTAATCACAGTTGCCAGGTTTTTCTTGAATTTTGAAGGGATTCCTTTAGATATTCACTATTCATCAATGAAATTGTAAGCACCAATATTTTGATCCCTTGGCCCTTTGACCACAGGATCCTTACCATCTTGTAGACCCTTTCCATTACCAGTTTTGTATTGCCTATCCTGGAACACAGTTTGGATGGAATCAGTCTTTGCACCACTGTCTATGGGCTCATTGGATACATTTTTGCTTCTACTATGCAAACACTCAACAGATTTATCTCAATTTTTGGGTTATATGCATCCATAGGACCATAATCATTCACCCACCTTTAAGTATTTTGTGAAAATGCCATATTTGACTTTTATATGACATTGTGACCTTTTAAGTCTTTGTGGTCAACCCTTGTCCCTCCACCTAACAAATTATTGTTATGAAGATTTTGTTTGGGGAATGAAGTACGTTTTAAAGGCCGACTCAGATATTTCGAATATAAATTGTTTGTGTACTCAATTAAAACTAGTCAATTGGAACTAAAAGATAGTACCTCAAATGCTCAATTCAAAATTTTGAGATGATCAGATTTCCCTTTTGATGCAGTAAAACTATTCCAGAATATGGAATTTTTCTACAGAGTTGTGATTTCTACATTAGGACATCGACTTGAGCTTCGCTAATTTCTCAGTGATTATATGTGGACAAGCCATTCTTTATGCAAAACATGACTTGTTAGAAATTGAGGGCTCCATCCTGAAGTCTGAGTCCCGCCTTTAATTATGACATTGTTATACAACCTTCCAAAGTGGATCTAGCTTACATACATACAACATACAGTAGAATGATTTCACAGTCCTCTTCCTAAGCTACTTTTCAGGTGAGACAAAAATGTATGGTTTTACAATGTACAGTAATGTCTTTTTCCTGAAACTGACACTGGAAGCAATGTGAAGGGGTGCTTACTGAAATTACAGGGTGGATGCACTATAAAATGACAGCAGTGCAGGATGCTTGAACCAGTGATGCCTTATATGCGTGCATTATAATAAGAGCATGTGAACATATAACTACAAACAACTAATAATATTAGAGATTCCATGCTCCAAACAAAGATGAAAGGATAATTTAAAACACAAACAGAAGAAAGAACAAATTAACTTCAAACTAACCAACCTTCCATATACCATCCACTGCAGCAAACAGTTGTTAGTCACGGAAATTTGCATTGTGCTACACACACCACACCACGGATTGTACACCATATTGCTATTTTGTCAAAGCAAGAGGAGGGTTCATTATTTTGGAAGGCACTCTATACATTAAAAATAAATGGTGAAACAAGTGCAAGTACAAAGGGTGATAGAAAGAGACACCATCAAGCTTCAATAATAAAGAAGAAAGTAGTCTGCCTTGGAGACATTGCTGTAAAGACGACCCCCAAATGAGACCGGTGGCAAGAATCTTGAACCTGCTGCATATTATGTTTAATTTAAGCTCTACAACCTGAAGAAAGGCACATGAACCAAATAACCACAACCTGTATTTAATTATTTCCGTCCTTGCACTGAAAGGCACAGGGTAGCCCTCTTGCTGCCTGGTAAAAGTAAGGAGTCCAGTGGCAGCATTTGGACCACCTTACATAACCCGCCACCTTTAGTATGAAAACAAGGGTTCCAACCAGTAAAAGGGTCCACAGATGATTAAGAAGGTAAAAAAGAGTTTGTCTTAACTATGAGTCTAGCCCCCCGTACACAATCAAGAGTGCATTTTACCTCATGTGGGCAGTGCACCGTTTAATCCATAAGCCATATATCGACAGGTTGTCCATCTCCTTTTAGACATAACCAAAAATCAAGTCAAAAGACTACAATGCTGAAGCAAGAAAAAATATGACAACCGGAATGATAAACCTTTAGCCATAGATTAACATGGGAAAATGGCCCAGACGTTCTGTTGAAAGATGTTCTGTGAGGAAAAAAAATGTTCAGTGAGTAAAGGACTTCAAAATAAATTAAATGACCGCTATTTGCCCTTGACAAGTTACATGAACGAATGCCCACATATTTTGTTGTTGTTATTGCCTGCAGTGTTGGGCAGTATTGCACAGTTGCACAAGTGGTTTAATGCACCACATGGATTGTTCATAAATAATATGAGGATAACAACTCATGTAATAGGCAACAACAATATGACAAACCCGCCCCATGAATAACAATTTCTAGTATTTCTACCGGATGACAAATCAGTGATGAGCAAGCGTGTAGATGATGAGTTACCTAATCCCTACGTCATAAATGTATATACGCTGGGTGGTCATAATACATGGATACATCACCATCACTTCAAGATTTGTACATTACCTGATAAATCAATACTATTTAGTATTTCCCAATAGATGTA
The DNA here is from genome assembly GCA_023653785.1 of Ophioderma brevispina. Classification (NCBI taxonomy): domain Eukaryota; kingdom Metazoa; phylum Echinodermata; class Ophiuroidea; order Amphilepidida; family Ophiodermatidae; genus Ophioderma; species Ophioderma brevispina. Next base: position 7,685 of record JAMKCH010003860.1, read on the forward strand.
TGCAATAGGCAGCCATGTTGTAGGGCAAAAGAGCACGCTCACATTCATGACTCAATACATCCAAGCTGCTATTGAATGTCAGAAATGCTCAAGTTGCACAGGCGATCTATTATAGTCTGGTATTCTACATGGGGCAAGGAAGATTTGTTGATGCCATATGCATAGGGTCTATAATAAGTTAATACAGCATTTCAGTAGAATGTAACAGAGCAATAAATCCCAAATATTAAATCCCTCATTACTGTCCTCACATTATAGTCCCAAATGTAAGATAATATAACCTCTTAGGGGTTGTTAATCACAAGATTCTGAAAATTTAATTGCCTAACAGGCCTTGTTGACACAACCTTCCATATTTTTTGCAACACCTGTGCTGATAGGCCTACTCTTCTCAGAGTTCATAATCCCAGCCAAATACAGTTAAGGGTTCTAGAGGATAATTGAAGAGAAAAGGCTCTGACGTACTGCGTGTCATTTTGCGCTCAACTTACGCACTAGCATCAGAGCGTAGGAGATGATCTTATAGGTGCGCGTGATGCCTGAAGCAGTTAACCGCGGAATGTTTGCGTCTGTTTAGTTTTTTGCCTCGTTTCATGTGTCGCCTCGAAATACCATTTTGGCCAATCACAGGCCACATGCAGCGTCCGAACGTTTCATATTGTGAGGGCTGTGTGTGTGTGTTTGTGTGTGTGTGGTGTGTGTGTGTGTGTGTGTGTGTGGGGGGGGGGGGTGCAGGGTGGGGTCACCGATGCTGACAACCCGACCATGTACCGACATTAAAAAGAATAACAGCTAAAACGACACAAACATGTTGGACGGGTGTGTCGGGGAGTTGTCGGGTACGTGTTTAAGTAATGCATAATGACGTTGCCCCATGTTTGCAACGGATGTTGACCCTATTTGACGAGTGTCATGACCACACAGCCCAGCGGTAGGTCACGGACATGCAGGTTTCTTAGATTGTGTTTTTATGAAGAAATGTTGTAGGAAACTTCTGTTGCCGTTTGCCTTAAGAAGACACATGGCATGGCATTTAATTTCTAAAATGTAGTTGGATTAGAACCTTCCTATAGGTAAATGGCCTCTCTTTCGCTGGCGCCAGGAAGAGAGCGGGAGTGGTTTCGGGATCTTGACTAACTTTGAAATTCAGAACCCGATTTTTTAAATGAAACGTATGAAATGTGTGGGAACAGATTTTGTCGATCTGATAAAAATAGATACCCTTTATTCAATTATCCCCGCATGCCCCGAATTACCTAATTTATATGCCTTGTAGGCCTATATCTAAACAGATCTGTTGCCTAATTTGAAACAAAAATCGCTGCACTCATACCGCTCGCTCGCTCGCCGCGAGCTCGACTCACTCACTCTCACTAACTCGTCACTCACTCACTCACTCACTCACTCACTACACACACACACTCCAGGCTCCACACTGCCGTTCTATTGCGCATGCTGCCAACAAGAGCCAATTCTCTTGGGAACGCGTACTTGGCGGGGGTTGCGAGTTATTCCGGTGAGTTGCAATACGCAAGGTAAGCTGACGCTTTTTGGTTCGTGTAGAATAGGACGCACTGAGGCGAAAATTGAATTTTTAGGCCTATTTCGTCGGTTTTCTCGAAAACTAAGTCGGTGACACCCAGTTTTTAGTGGTGCGCCGAAAAGATCTTATAAAGGTTCTTAACATAAGCAGAAAACTCAAATCGATCGATTTGTTTAGATTTTATGCCTGGAAAACGGCAACATTTTTCGTTTTCCCATAGAGCTCTGTACAAAATTTTGAAAATAATACACTTTTTGAACAGCTATAGCTCAAAAACAAGTCGTTGACCCCCATTTTTTATTTCAGATTTGTCACCTACACAATTAAAATACAATATACCAATTAAGAAAATCGATTTTCGATTATTTCAATTATCTCTATAACCTTAAGTTGCTAGAAGACCTTGGTATGCACAGTCATTTGCTGTGCTACGAAGGCGGTATTTTTGTATTTTTGCTGCGAGTCAATCAAGTTGAATGGATCTATCAAAGCACCAGTATCATATAATTTCCAAATATTGTAGAAATACTTCATTGGCAGCAAATGGTGAATGTAAGCTATCAAGAAGTAGCTTGACCATTTTATTAAGCCTTAACTTTGACATCTTACATGATTTGCTTTGAAATGGAGTTGGTTGGAAAAAAGGAAGAGGTCCAGATGTACCCATACTTTATTTATGGCCTAACACCTAACAAACATCCTAATCCTAACCCAAAAATAAAACTTTGTCATGTAGAACTTCCAGGAGGTAGTACAGCATAACTTGGTCATAACAATTTTAGCTAAGGCACTTGAAAGAAATAGCATGTGTAAAGTGGTAGATGATTGGTAGATGATGGTGAACAATCACCTAGAGATCCCTCTTTTTTTAATGCATGCAATAGAGTAAGCATGGTTATAAAAGTTACACGCTTTAGCATTTGAAAATCGCTGACAACATTGTCCAAGAATAAGTATGCACTCTTAAAGACATCATCAGCGATTTACTAAATAAACTAGAAATTTCGTCGGTTCTCGGCTTTTCGCGCTCGCTATATTCAAAGAATATAAGCATTGTGGCCGCCCCATGACCTTGACCCTCACATTACCTTTGACGTCATCAACCCATACGATGGATCCCATGTTGACCCTATGACACAAGTTTGGTTCCAATTGAACTTCAAGTTTTCAATTTAGTCCAATTTTACATTTTTAGCCCATTTTTGCAACTGACCTCACATGACCTTTGCCTTGGCACTATGCCTTTGGACTCATCAACATATGATGGGATCCCATGGTGCACCTATGACAGAAAGTTTGTTTTCCAATTGAACTTCAACTTTTCAATTGAGGTCTACTTTAAAAAAACGTAACAATTTAGGGACACACAATAATCATCCCAACATCCCTACACACGCACAACGGATTGCTAAGTGGTCCTCCACGTAAAGCTGGCGGCCGCACAAAAAATCAAAAATCAGATTTGTTCTTGTTTGTAACAATAATAAGTATCCTACATATCTGCACGTGACAAGAATGAAAGCAACTTATTGGGGGGTAAAACTGGACATTCTGGTCAATGCTTCTGTTCACATTGTTACTTAGTGATGCAATGTGCAAGTGAATAGATATTTCTATATTTTTTTTCTCATCACCTCTCGGGGCTTGAGGAAAAAAAAGATCTGAATGAGGCTGATCCATTTAATATGGACAGGCATTTCCAAATTTTGATACAAAATGTGTATAAAAATTAATTGTACTTTACAGGATAGAGTGGCATTTTGCTCTTTTGAAGAATTTTTTCTATTTTTTTTAAAGTTTTTAATTTTACTTTAAATGTATGTAGATTTTCAATATCCTCCTGATTTCCAGCCAATCAGGCCAATTTTTCTGGGATTAAGCTTCCTGGATTTTCTACTTTTTTAAGGCCTATCACTGCCGTTTTCTCTTTTGTAATTTTATTTAAAAAATCTCATGAAAGTTTCCCCCCCCCCCTAACTCCTACAGCCGATTTTCCAAATATTTGTTTGCATTTGCGTGGATCACTGATAGTGTCTTTAATTGTCATCAGCAGGAGAATTTTCAGCAGCTGACATCACACATGCAATCGATTTTAACAAGTTTTAGATTTATAGGATATCCTCTCAGATTCTAGCAGAGAGATTGTCACCAAATGCATGCAATATTGACTGAATGGAGCATTAGACATGCCAGTTTAGCATCCTGCAAGTGAAGGGAGCCAAGCAAGCCAATGGATTAACTATGTGGGATTTTAGATTTGTTAAGGACCTAGTATTTGGATCTTTGAAGTCATTTCTTGTTAATGTTAAAGATAAATGGCAATTTATCTCAATTAATTGTTAACAGTTATCATGCTTTTTATAATATTAATAATATCTTCAACACAAGAAAATGCAGTGTTAAAACGATCATTTCAGAGTACACATTTTCCACCAATTACCCGTACTAACCGCCAGATCTGTAATAAACGCCCCTTAATTTTTTTCTCCAAATGTTCCTAAAAATACCAAAATCCTGCCATACATGCAAATATACATTGATAATTAATATCCCGATTGCAAAATTGGTGGCATATTTGAAATTGGATAATATGCCTGAAACTAGATGCTAATATTTGTACAACTCACACTGTATGTTGTCAATAAGGAATACCATTGACATGTGTAGATTTTCATAGAAATTGCACCTCTCCATGCAAAAGTATGTGAAATAGATCGTTTTAGCAGGCAGATGCTATTTTGTACAACTGTGGATGAGCAATTGTTGATGTTGATAAGCTTGTTCAAACACTGATCCTTTGGTGCAGGAGCACTGAAGTATTCCACACTGTGCTGGCTGTGGTTTGCAATGGCAATATAATTGAATAAAATGACCTATAAAAAATTGTACGCCCCGTTGATTTATTAAGACAATACGGCATGATTCCATACCTATTATTCAAGCCATACATAGCCTGCCCCTGCTGTTCCAGCAGATTCAATGATTGCTGCCCACATAGGGACAATTAGGACATTGCCTGCCTTTTTTAATGGAGCGACAGGATATGGACAGTTGAATCAAATGAGTACAACACACACTCTTTGAAATACTTACATCTCTCCAACATTTCATCATGATACGGTATATGTCTTCTGGGCAACACTCTGGCCTCTCCATTCGGTATCCTTTCCTTGTCACTTGTTCTACCACATCTACATTGGTCATGGTGGCATATGGCGTCTTGCCTCCAGAGAACACCTCCCACATCAGTATACCTGCAAACAATTGCAAACATACATACCATAAGGCATAATCTAGGAGCCATTTTAAAATTAAAACATACAACTGTAGATTAAAGACACTATCATTGATCTACACAAATGGGTCAAAATATTTGAAATAGCTTAAGGTGGTGTTCCGATTTGTGTGCATTGTGTTCTCTACTTGATATGAGAGCCTGGCACTTGCACGTACACCCCATCAAGTACCGTGGGAAACAAACTTGCGGTTTTTATGGTAGACGCAATAATGCATGTTGCAAAGCCCTATTCAATATTGTGCTAATATTGATGGTTAACCACTAAAACGGCGGGTTTTGTTTATATCTTGGGAATGAAATGGATTTGAGGGCTCAAATTTCAGGACGACAATGAGAAAAATACGGCCTTTCATCTGATATCAAAATCGATACTACTTCCGGGTAAATCAGGGGGGTCCCAAACACGATCGGAACACGCACCTTTAAAAGTGAAGGATAAATCTGTAGAATTCTTATAAGTTATTTTTTCCAACTGAGAACTGAAGTTGACAGAAAGGCAGATAACAGCATTGTTCAAAGATATGAATCTCCATTCAATTATGTGCAGTAATATGTGTCCGTATGGACAGTAATAACTAAAATATCAAATTTTGTCCATATTAGGTTGCTTTTGGTCTTTAAACTTGTAGGGTATGTTAGGATACCCGTACTTGTTACTAACATGCAAAAATCAGATTTTTGGTAACTTTTACAATTTTCCAATATAACTAATCACTGATAGCGCCTTTAAGAAAACAATGCAAAGAGCAATGCAAATGAGTAACCGTTCACTAATGGTACAATAAACATATCTACTACTGATTACAGAAAAATACAGTACATTCAATTGAGCATATTATTTTAGTATATACTCAAAGTTATTGAAGGCTTAGTTTTGGGCCTGTCATTGTAGGAAAACATGCAGCATAAGGGTTTTTGCCCATTTTACCAAACACTGAACAAATATTGAAATTCAACTATTCTTTTCAGTTAGGATTAAATAAAGGGTTACTATCCACTGATACTGCCAGAGTATCTTTTTGTATATATGTTTGTTTGTTTCTGTATTATTTTAAAAGGAGGATTACATCAAAACGTCCATTCTATTGTGAATTCTCAGGTACACACTGTCATGCTTCTATGAAATGATGTCATTTGCATGGTTTAAGCAAGGATAATACTTTATTTTGCTATATTAACACATTGCCATTCCTTTCAATTGTGTAACATTGTGCATAATTTCTGCACTCAATAGCTCCCCCAAGAGAGCTGTCACCAAGTGCTGCAGGGCTTGGACAAAATGTGATTACTCTGCAGAAGAAAAGGAAACTTAAGCCAAAGGCAAAATATATACCATTCACTGCGTAACAGAATGGCAGGAAAATTATAAAACATTGATTGGCAGTTCAAATGACTTTAATATGGGTTCATAAGTAGAAATACACAAGCGTACATGCTTTAGGTTTATGGCTCGGTTTAAATGCTACAATAAAAAGTTGACGACTTACCAAAAGCCCAAACGTCTGATTTGCTGCTAAACCTTGTGAAGTGTAGCACTTCTGGTGGTGCCCACTTGATAGGAAACTTAGTTCCAGAACTTGTGTATTCATCATCTATCACATACCTAAATAGGAGGGAAAAATATGCAATATAAAATAACACAACCAAACAAACAGATATTCACTAGAAGAACAGATAAAAGTGCTACAAAACTACCAGTTAACATGTGATTTTGTGAATAAAGACTGTCATTTACAAAATTACCTACACTATGTTTATTACCTTAAGGCAAATAAAGTACTTCACATCTGATATCGTTCATCACTTGGACTATTGACAACACAGAAAACATAGCCATAAGGGTAGGTTAATCAAATGATGAGCTGTCACTGTATATGGTTGCTTTATTGGGAAAATTACATGTCATTTTTAAAATTTCTGTTCTGGACACAGTAATACCCAATTAAATGCAATAATATAGGACAGACATGACCAAAACATTAATGATCATTATTTGATTGATTTTTATTAAACTTTCCTATTTCAATTAAAAATACGCATTACTGAACACATGTGTTGTCTGGCATTGCAGTTTGTGAATGGGCAAGGTTACACGAGGTATCAAGGTCACCTAAGGTCACCAACAGGTGGGGCACTGCCCAAAGACCATGTATCCAAGTGTCATGAAAATGTGTGGTGGAGGAGTGGAACCAGTGGATGATTGTTTACGGTAAAATTTGGGGCAACTATTTTAACAACAGAGATACACACTATACTATTTATCAAAAATTACGTTTTACAAGATGTACGCGCGTGACACTCCACCCCCAGAAGGGGGCGGGGCTTAGCAATAGATCGCACGATCTCCTAAACGCGCAATTCTTAAGTACGCTTCTCTTGTACAAGGTATTTGACAAAGAGTATACCCATGCAATCCCTATATGCGCGCGTGCTTCGCACACGACACAAAACTACAACATTGTTTCCCCATCAGCAAAACCATTAACTGTTACTATCTGAAGTTGCCATGTTTATCACTTGCATGATTGTCACACAAACCAGCTGAAGTTAAAATGATATGTACAACACCATGATTGTGTATATTATACAAAATCATGAGTGTTTTGAACAATGCAAATGATATTGAAACGGTTAATGGTGATCACATTTTGTTTTTGTTGTTTCAAACATGCACAAAATGAAATTGTAGTGAGAGAAACATCATGATTAAGTGAGAAATATAGTTGTTTTGCCCACAACAGCCGTTTAAAGGGAGTTCATTTTGTCACAGAAAATAAAAGCAAACATATAACATTCATCCTCTTAATACATAGCTCTTAAGGACCCAGGTTTGAAATTAAGGGGATAGCCGGCACAGGGATTCTGGATTTTGAAAGTACAAAAACACTGATGATCTAGTTGGAGTAAAAATGTCGTGGCCAAGTTACTAGGTACACCCTTCCTGCCAAACGGCGCACCACTGGCTCGCACTAGAACGCACTTCACGCAACAAGCAACCTTGAACAACAGTAACTTGGTTTTTCTTATTGCCGACATCTTGAGTGGAATAAACTGGTAGAGTTCTAAGAGAGCTTTCCATAATCATAACTGTTTTTCCAATAAGTTTTTAATCAACCGGTAAAAAATCAAGTATGTTTTGTTTGTTTTTTTGACTTTACAGCTTGCCTTATCAGGCTAATGAGGCAAATACAACTATTTTATCATATCTTTTTTACTGTGTAATTGCATACCTTGCCAGTCCAAAGTCTGCTACTTTAACAATATTCCTCTCTCCGACAAGGCAATTTGCTGTGCTGCCTGTGATAGCAAAGAACATACAGTGGTATATACAGCATGCTTGAAGAAACACACAATTAATAAACCTACTGATGACTTCAAATGGTGTAAATATTAGACATTCTCTCATGCGATTAAGGCATGTGTGTGTATGGAAGCATTACAGTCTTTTGCAAACTTGAACTAAAGTATTCTGATTAAAAAGGACCTTCAATAATGAACAAAATCATGCACAAGCAACAGAATAACATGAGCAACCCTGGAGGTGGCGGCAAAGTATTTTCCACTTACTTCCAGCTTCTTATAGAATATAAATAAGCACCACAAAGAGTGAAGAAGGTAAAACTTAGTTTTTTGTACAGATGTTTAAAGGTAGGTAGGTTACAGCTTTTTTAAAGGTAGGTGACCTGTTCTCGGTCCTATTTTTCATATTGCTGTTTTCTCCCTTACATGGAAGCATATCACAAAAAAACATCTGATTCTAAATTTTGAGTTAAATTGATCCAGCAGTTAGGATAGTAGAAAAGCAAAATGTGTATTAAATAAGCCCATAGGTGAGTGTGTTAATAAATGTGGGTGACCACATTTGGAAACATTTTTGTTCATAACATCAAAGGGAAGTATTCCTGCACCTTAAATTTCACTGGTATAAATTAAAAATCTTAACACCTTCTGATACCAAAACCTCAAATTTGATGGAGTAAAGTGGGTGGATGCGGTTTTGTTGATCAGGTGACCCCACCTTTAACTGTGTTATGCTTCGTATTTTAGAGAGCAAAAATGGTGATGAGTTGAACTCTACATCAAGATTGATTTTCAGATTGCTACTTTCAAATCGCTTCTCAAATCTGTAAAATCTGAAGATCCTAATGGCAAGCAACAATAATATTAGGGTTTTTTTAATCTGTTAAATTTACTTACCAAATCCCTATGAATAAATTGTTTCTTGCCAGATATGTCATGCAGAGCATACTTGATGATCATGTGCAAAAGAACGGGTGCATTGTCCTCGTAAGTCTACATGCCCCTAAGATAGAATAGCAGACATCCTGTTAAACCACACAAAAAGTACAGGCTTTACATAAACTGAGTCAGACACATGCAATTGAAATCACAAATTTAATGAAAAGGACAAAGACAATATTGGGCTATACCAGAAACCCCACCTCCGATGACTGGAAATTCCCAAACCCTTCTTCTCCAAAAATTCATGGGAATTCCCAATAGAAATCCAAAAGTGCACAGGAATTCTCATCATTAAATCCAAGTGCATGATAAAACTTATTCCCAATCCAAAAAATTACAAAATATTTTTTTTAAAATCATAAAAACAAAAGAAAAACCACTCATCCAGTCTTGTGAAAATGAACTAGTTTCAGATTTTTACTTTCACTAATTAAAAGGATTGTTTTTTTTAATATAGCCTTTCTTCAATAAAAACCACTGATCTCTACACACTGATAGGCTATCGCAGCTCGAACGTGAGGAAACCGTAAATTGCACGGCGGCCCTTTTGCTATACCCAAGACGCCGATGTGCACTGTACAAAGGAATAGGGAACTTATGGAAAAGGGACAGAATCAGGCGATTAATTGCGCGTGTGTCCCAGGTTTGTCAATTATTGGTTTGGTTTTCGAGTATGAGTGTGGTATGTTCAAACAAAATATGAATTCAAAATGTTTTTAAAAAGTCTTTAAAATGCCATATTTCAGGTTTTCAGCTTCACAGACAGAATAACACAGATTCATGCGTCAAGTGCTTGACTACTAGTATGCACAGATTATTAGATATTATTAATCGCCTTCAAGATTTTTTCCCGCTTTACTACCCCCCCCTTCTGAGCCCACAATGACTTGGTACTAGACGTCCCAAAGAGATGGCTGGGGGGGTTGAGGAGTAGCAACCACGCCTAGTATGGCGCGGGAATATCATCCGACACTTGTTTTTGGTACCAATGGATAGCTCTCATCCTACTCTTTTCATTGTTACCAAATGATAACCAACTGACCAACATCCCAGCCATAGGCTTACTCAATTGCTCATATCACTCAAATGGGAAATTCAAGTTTTACCAAAAACATGAAAAAAGTATCTAATTTCCATGCGGTTTTTCGGGCTTTACATGATGGAAATTACTACGTTTTTACACAGAGCGTTGTAGTGAAATTTGAAAATATAAATTTTACACCCTATTCCTGTTTTTCACTCTTTCCTTAACTTATGACGTCATTATTGGGAATGTTGGTACTTCTTTTGATACCAATGGAATAGAAAATGCAAAGCTATCTGTGGTACGCAATTTATAGGTATCAGACATGTAAAAAGGAAAACCACAGGGGTTAATACCCCCCCCCCCCCTAGAATCTGTTGTTACAAAAAATGGCTCCGGTAGACGAGAGTTAAGCATTCCTTTTCTTTCTTTTCTTCTTCCCCCCCCCCCCCCATCGATAAATCTCGCTTTGAAGAAAAGAGATTCACTGCAGTCTATGGGGTCAGTATATAACTGACACAAAAGAATTTGTTTTAAATCAACTTGGAATTACCATAGAATGAACTGAATTTGATCCTTGACCGGCTTGTGATTTATAAGCTAGTCAGGTACACTGTTTTGTGATAAATGTACAATCCACAAGCTATCGCTTATTGTGATCCATCTCCTACATGTATCCAGCGAAAAGACTCATGAATTAAATACTAATTTATAGTGAACAAACTAGAAGTATTAGCGCTCCATACTATTATTCCCATGGAGTCATATCATTTTAGAGCAAGGAGCACTATAGAGTCCCATGTACATTGGTCAATTCAAGTGCATACAGTAATAGTACATTGTATAGGCTAAGTACTTGTCACCCCAGTTATCAATCACTAATCGGTCGCAAATTGCCTAGAATACATTTGTTACTTCTATTCACAGTTAATTTCAGGCAAAACGGTCAACATACTCCATACAAATTGCAAACGCTTGATATTTTTTCAGATATTGACCAGGAAAGTACTTTATAAAGGCATACATGTATACTCATCCCATAGAAACCTGTGCAACCGAGTGAATGATTTGGGTAGAGCAAAAGGGACGCTGTGCAACTTCCGGTTTCTTCACAGGCTTGCTATTCAATCGCGTGGAGATTGCCTATCCAGTGTGTAGAGATCAGTGATAAAAACTGATTAAAACAAATTGTTACATTATTAGAAATGTTAACATATCTTGTAAATATTGAATCCATAGACTCTAACAAAGTCTTCAAGATTCACAATCTGTGTCAAAATATGCATTTTTTGTTGTAGAGGGTGAACCAGTTCCATAAATAATACCTTTAATCTTCAGACAGCCAGCCAAGTTTCATAAATGTGTTCAGAAAAAATTTATGTGGGCATTTTTTGTTACAAGCTGGCAACCATGTCAGATCAACTGCTCATATGGTATAGTTTCTCATAAGAGTTGTTGCCAAAAATACAAATTTATGTTTTTGGCCTTTTGGGCCAAAAATATGATTTTTGAGATTTTGATGTATTTAATATCTTCAAAACAAGCTTTATCAGAAAATTACCACTTTTAAGTAATTTGGACTATATTTACGTCTTAAATAACAAATTAAAGATAATTAAAATAAAGAAAATAAAAGCATTCCAGAGCATTTAAGGTCATTTTTCTCAAAATATTGTTTATTTTAACTTATGATGCACATAACATGTTTAAGTAAGCACAAAAGCATCAAAAAACACATTAACACAGTTCTGTTTGACCTAAAGTGTGAATGCTTTTACTTTTAAGTAGAAATTACAGTAGTGATAACTTTAAAGGGGCAATTTAGGATATGTTACAATGATTGCTATATCATCGGATGAACATTCACATAGTGATTTTGGTCCGAAAATTGGATTTTCTGATTTCACTGTATTTGATAACTAGAAGACATGTAATTTTAGATGAAAGTCAGTTTTAACCAATATGGGCTATATTTTAGTCATAATTAACTAATTAATGTAGTAAAAAACAAAGAAAATAAAAGCATTCCAGCGCATTTAAGGTCAGTTTTCTCAAAATATTGTTTATCAACTAATGATGTACACATGTTAAAAGTAAGCACAAAGCATAAAAACCACATTAACACAGTTCTGTTTGACCTAAAATGTGAATTTGTTTACTTTTAAGTAGAAATTACAGTAGTGTTAGCTTTAAAGGGGCAATCTAGGATATGTTACAATGATTGCTATATCATCAGATAAACATTCACAAAGTGATTTTGGTCCGAAAATTGGATTTTCTGATTTCACTGTATTTGTTATGGGCAGGGCTATATTATAGTCATAATTAACACATTAATGTAGTAAAAAACAAAGAAAATAAAAACATTCCAGAGCATTTAAGGTCATTTTTCTCAACATAATGTATATTTGAACTAATGATTCACATGTTTAAGTAAGCACAAAAATCATTAAAACATGTTAAAACAGTTTTGACTGACCTAAAATACAATGCTCTCACTTTTTAATTAGAAATAAAGCTGTGTTACCTTTAACGGGGCAGTCTAGGGTATGTTAAAATAATTGTTTAGTCATAATTAACAAATCAATGTAGAAAAAAACTAAGAAAATTTAAAGTATTATGGTCTTTTAAGACATTCTGCCTCCAAATTATGTTAATTGAATAAAATCAGCTGACTTAATGACAGGGAACATCAAGACCTTACGAAGATGTAACATAATTAATATTATTACTCTTTTACTTTTTTTATATAATATAAAATAACATCTTAACAGCCTAGTATAAGATACAGATTACTTAATTATCAAGAGTTCAGTAAAGTATTACTTAACTTGTTGTAAAAGGCAAAGAATTAATGTACTGATTTCACTACAAATGAAACACATTATTTGTATTGTATCATGCTTTACATGATAACTTACTTTGTTCACACACACATATAGCAAATATAGTGACAATTAAGTCTGGTAAGTTTATCCATTATTTATGCATTGTATAAAACTATTGGTACTGTAAAACTATCCTCATTTTTCATTCTCACGACGGATGCCGTCAAAAGCGGGTGGGGAGCCCACGTAGGAGACATTCGCCTCTTCCAGGGACTTGGACAAGGATGCTGTCCAAGCATCACATCACACGTTGGAGCTGTGGGGAGTTCATCTGGCGCTGAGACAGACTCTCCATCTAGTTAAAAAGGAAGTCACGTCCTCGTCCAGTGCGACAACATGTCGTCGTCTCCCACTACACAAGCGGGAGGAACCAGGATGTCTCACCGTTTTGCCGACAGACAGTCAAAAGTTCCTGGAGTGGTGTCTCCGTCAGCGGATCACCCTGACAGCCGTTCCCCTTCCCCGGGGAAGACAACACCCTGGCAGATGCGCTATCGAGGAGAGACATCCTGGCAGTCGGGGCCATCCGAGAGTCCAAGGGGTCGTCGGGGAGTTGCACCTCAACCTCCACTATATGCAGAATATTTCAACAGGCTGGAAACTCCCACTGGACCTGTTCGCAACCCCTTAACGCCCAGCTCCGACATACTGCTCGTGGACCAGGGACCCCCAGTCGGCGGCCCTTCACCATGACGCCATGACAATGGAGTGGGACGGCGGAGTCACAGTATACCCTTCTCCTCCCATCGCCCAAGTTCCCTCGAGTTCTTCTCAATTCACCAGGACAAGCAACTGCCGCATGATTATGGTGAGCCCGAAATTGGCCTCAGCAACCGTGGTTTCCAAGACTCCTGTCGCTGCTTTTTGTACGCCAACCCCTTGACTCTTCCAATGAGGAAGGTACCTGTTCAAGACTCCGGGGGGTCCCGATGGAGACTCTGAAGGCTGAAGGCGATCAACCTTCCTGCATGGTGGCCAATTCATCCATTCCTTTACCCAGATGCCCCAGCCATGCCTTCCGCTCTCTCAAGCTGCCCCGTTCCTGGTCGTGTGAGGGCAAGGAGAACCTACACAAGAAGGACTTTTATTCTCAGACTGGTCAGTACCGTAACCTGGTGCAGGTATCACCAGTGACGCCTCTGCGAGCAACTCTATAAGAGTGTTCGACTTATTCCCTGATGCGGTGTGCGAAGATGGAGGCCAACCCGACGCACAGTCAGAGTGTTGCCGCATCGGCGCAGTAGGAGCCATTCTAATCTTGGGTTTGGCGGAGGCCCAATTCACGGGTCTAACTCGCCAGCGCTTTTTGACCTCATCAAGAGATGCTACAATCGACGACGGCCGTCTGAACGCTCTCTGGTACCATGCATTGGGACCTGCCATCAGCCCTCCAGCATCTCAACAGTTCGCCTTATTAAGCCTCTTCACCAGGCGTCCTTAGCGGACCACCAAGAAGACTCTCTTCCTGGTCGCCGCAGCTTCAGGTAGGGGGGGAGAGTATCGGATATCCATGCTCCATCTATGGCAGAGAAGCACCTCACCTTCACAGGGAACGCTACGCCGCATTCTTCCACCGATTAGGTTTACCTGGCCAAAAATCAATCTCTCAGCTTCACTCCACAGCCGATCCTCCTCCCAGGATCTCTGACACGCTTCAGGTTCAGAGATGTGTGAAGGACCCTGGAGTCCAGTTAGAGCCTTGAAGTTTTTTCCTCAGCACGACTCAGCCCTATGGGGGGGTCACGACCAGCCTTTCCTTCCACAACTCAGAAGCCGTTTCACCCAGCCTTCAGAGGACAGTAGCAGATGGATTGTGGCAGTCATAAAGGAGAGCCTAGCTAGTACGGAGGTTCGTCTGATGGGACGCACATAAGCTCACGACGTAATATCTCAGGCGGCTCCTTGCTGGGGCCTCCTACCGGGGAAGGGTGCTTCTATACAAGATGTCATGGACGATATGGGATGGGCTTGTCCTTCAACATTCCAACAAGTGATCTCCGAGATGTCCTAGTGAAGCCGGTTCGACGGCCAGCTTAGTGGGGCCTATTATCAGCTTCCTCGTCATCACAGCAAGCCTCCACATCCTTCAGTAGCCCACAGCTCCAGTAGCACTTTACCCATGAAGTCGTAAGTGAAAACTATTCTTTATTTTTGTTCACCTTCTCCCGGCGAGATCATATCACCAAAGCTACGGCTTGCCTTATGCCCGAGCACTCGGGGATCCGGGTGGCTCTACCAGTTGCAATCTGCGGCATTAAGTCAGGTTGAATGGGAACCGTCATAGGAGATGTAGGGATTTCCCCATCTCCCCCGGGGGAGAGTCATATCACCATAATCTCCGTATCCTTACCATTCAAGGCTTGACACTCCCCGTGTCCGGGCCCGCTGTCGCCGACCAGGACGGGGTCAAGGTGTTCGCTTATACCGCCGGGGGAGTCAACCGGATGGTGGAAAGAGCATAACAAAATTGAGCAGAAGTCAGTGTTCTAGATCAACGCCCCCGATGCGTGCGCAGTCAGGGCGTCCGTCGAACTTTCAGTGGGTAAACTTTCTTGGTTCTACAGCTCCATCTAAAATTAGGAACACAAGGACAAAGTCTTGGAATATTTTGTAAAGACCTTTTATTCAAAAAATTGGCTAGAATAATTAATTAGAAGCGAGTCAGTGAATGCAAGGGGATTTCGCAAAATCAAAATAAATGTGTTGAGGAGTCCAAATGGGTTTAGTACATGGGAAAAAATCACTGATAGCGCCTTATTCTAATTAAAAAAGTGACCAGCAGTATATTTTAGGTCAGTCCCAAAACCATTTTTTTAAAATGTTTGATGATTTTTTGCTTAATTAACATTTTTGTAAATCATTTGCTTAAATTCAAAGCTCCGTTATGTTGAGAAATGACTTTAAATTGCTCTGGAAAGTTTATTTCCTTTGTTTTTTACTACATTAATTTGTTATTATGACTAAAATATAAGCCCCATCTTGCTTTAAACTGATTTTTCTAAAACTGTATTGTCTTCTAGTTCACAAATACAGTGAAATCAGAAAATCCAATTTTCGGGCCAAAATCAATACAGTGCGAGTCAAAATGATTGTTCCCCAAATATCTGATTTTTTTTCTTGTCAAACTGTGCAAGGTAGCTGTTAAATTTGTAAATAGTTCAAAAGTACATTTAAATAGCTTTCACAGGAATTTTGAATTTTTCATTTTGGTTCAGGCAATCAATATCTGCACTCATTTAAATAAAGGCCCTCAGATTTACCTTTGTACAAGATTCTATTGATGTGGTTATTGAAGCGCAAATTTCAAATGGGATACCTAATGTGTGCTTTACTACACACTCTGGTGGATAAATGGTAATAAATTCCCCAATGAGTATAACACATGCCAGTTATTAAGCTATGATTAATGCAACAACAAGTGGAATTCTATTTTGACTGTCTGGAATTCTTCAAGGTTTGGAATGTACTCGTTTTTAACTATTAACTAAGGCAAAACAAAATGATATTGAAAAATACACACCAAAACCAGGTTTCAATTTAAACGATACACCAAAGTTGGCCAAAGGTCAAAGGTCAGACTTTTTTGGAACAATTTTCTTTCATGATAAATATTATAATTTTGTGCTTCAATATCTCTATCGTGAATAAATGCAACAAACAAGAAAGTTCTTTGCCTTTCTCGTTTTTCTGGATCCTGGTTTGTGAATTACATGCACTGTTAACATGTTTACTGTACTAAATTTATACACGTGGCATTTTGGGAGCCCTCTAAAAATGAGGCCATAACTTGAAAATGAAATGCATGAATCTCGGAATTTTTGACATGGTGATGAGAAGTAAATATTTGTGTAATTATAGTATATAATGATATTCTAAAAGAGTACAAATATTTTTAAATTTTGGTTTCATCGGGGAACAATCATTTTGACTCTACCCCTGTATGTGGATGTGAATGGTTCATCCGAGATACAGCAATAATTGTAACATATCCTAGATTGCCCCTTTAAAGTTAACACTACTGTAATTTCTACTTAAAAGTAAAAGCATTCACACTTTAGGTCAAACAGAACTGTGTTAATGTGTTTTTGATGCTTTTGTGCTTACTTTAAACATGTTATGTGCATCATAAGTTCAAATAAACAATATTTTAAGAAAAATGACCTTAAATGCTCTGGAATGCTTTTATTTTCTTTATTTTTAATTATCTTTAATTTGTTAATTAAGATGTAAATATAGTCCAAATTACTTAAAAGTGCTAATTTTCTGATAAAACTTGTTTTGAAGATATCAAAGACATCAAAATCTCAAAAATCATATTTTTGGCCAAAAATCATCTTTTTGGCCCAAAAGGCCAAAAAAATAAATTTGTATTTTTGGCAACAACTCTTATGAGAAACTATACCATATGTACAGTTGATCTGACATGGTTGCCAGCTTGTAACAAAAAATCCCCACATAATTTTTTTCTGAACACATTTATGATACTTGGCTGGCTGTCTGCTTTAAGTGCTCCATGTTGTGTATAGTTTAGTCTCTTTACTTAATTCATCACCAAATAGGCAAGACTCTTTACACTGCAGTTGCAAGCAAGACTAACACAGCAGACACAGTGAGTGATGTACATGTGATGCACGCTTGTATTAATGGATAAACAAAAGCCAAATATATGGGCCTATTTGGTGATGAACAAAATGTATAGTACTCTGTTATTCCATATAGCATTACCTTGTTGTAACCAAAGTATTTCTAGTGTCTTATATGGCATACCAACGGTATATTTTCTAACCCACTGCGAATGTTAAATTAATACTTCTATTATAGATGATCAGATGAGACTGCTATTAACAGCAGTGTCTGTTTGTAAAGACCTAATCATATTCATCTGCAGGCTAAGATCCCCCCAAAAATATCTTGTTTGTGATTTGTTCTGGAAGTTTCTTTGTTTGCCCTGTTTGTACTCAGTGAAGGGAATCCCATAAATCCTACCTTTTGCCATGTATTCTGTTATTATACATATAGGTCTCTGGCTACACACACCATAGAGTTGTACCAAGTGCTCATGTGATAGTTCCCTGTCAGGAAGTAAGCAAAATAAATTGTAACAGATGATGACAAGAATTTATGCTGCAATATTTCAATGTCACCTTTCCAATGACAGAGAAGACAGAAAATAATACAGACAATGAAATTTAAAAAAAAAATACATTGTTCCCCGGAACGCTTGTGTCGCCTGCCATCACGGTTTGTCAATGGGAGTCATAGTTTGGTTTGACAGATTTTGGCCAGTGTTTTTGTTGAGGCACTTTGGGGTTTGATTTTAATGAAATTGGGGCAAATGTCACATAGGGGTCATCAAAGGTCAATCTGTGTACATCCCACATTAAGTCATGGCCAGTGGTTATTTTTGAGTAACTTTGGTGACCATAGCATCTTATGTGCCAAAGAAATGTAGTTTTATAGATTTTCACAAAATGGGGTCAAAGATCACATAGAGGTCATCAGAGGTCACTTTGTTTACACCACATACAAGCCTTGGGCCAGTGGTTCTTCTGACCAAGTATGAAGTTAATCAGTCAATGCGTATGTGAGAAATGAGCAATTGTCAACCTTTGTTTACGGCCACAGCTCACAGGCCACAGCCAGGCTATAGCCCACTACGGACAAGGAAAAGCCCATCACTAGTGTCTTTCTGCCTAAAGCAGGCGGCGACACCAAAATGAAGAAATTGTAAAAGTTCAAGAAGTACTCTATGAGGAAAAAAAAAACATTTTCTCGACAAGGTGATTTAATGTGGTTATTTTATTTATATTAAGCGTACGCTAAAGATTGAACTAAAGTAATGAGTTGAGTTGAAAACATCTGAAAACTTTCTATTTTAGTATGACTTTTGTTTTAAGCGAAATAGCACCACTTTTGACACATAAGCAAATTGGCCCTTTTCCAGAAATCCTACTTATGGCTACTATTGTTCCAACCATAGTGCGGTACTTTAAAGAGACTATTAAGTGATTTTCATTTCAAAAAGTATGAATCTAAAATCTCATTTCCTTCTTTCATGGCATGCTTTGAACAAAATGTCTGTATTCCTTTAACCCTCGTCTACTGAAGGGTGGTGATTACCCAAAACATCCACCCACCGGGTATAGGTAAAGTCGGGTACAGGGTCCCAAAGTGATGGATAGGGGTGGTGACCACCCGCCTTGAGGAGAGAAGTACCAACATGCATAATACAATGCAGGAATATCACAGACACTTGATTTTGGTACTAATAGATAGCTATGGTCCTCCTCTTTCCATAGATACCAAAATTAGTACCAACATGCCTAGCATTACGTCAAAATGATGTCATAATTTTGAATTAATAAAGTTTGAATGTCAGCAAAACTGTCAATTTGCAATAGATGCAGTGTAGAATAGGGGAAACTTCCAATTTTTCACTCACACTTGAATACAGACTATCTAACATTGGAAATTTGTGCATTTCCAAACCATTTGAAAATTGGGAATTAGTTCAGAGACAACACATCCTACCAGTCGTTCATGTGGAGGAGGAAAAGGAGAGACTCCACGAACCTTAAGTCAGTCTAGGTTCCTGTGTCCAGCCATATCATACATGCTTCTTTTACAATGTCACCAGATTTCAGCAGTGCAAGCCCTACACTACGGGTTCCCAACAAAGGACATGCAAGGGTAATATATCACAGCTGTTTGAAAGTCTCATTTATTATGACACACCCCACAAACGAGAATAGAATAAAACAAAAAATATCAAGGACGACACATTTTGACAAACTAATTTGGGGTTTTATTCCACTAACTACATACTGTGTACAATTTGGTGAAATTCATTGCAGGCAAATATGATTTTTCAGTGAAATTAGTTTTACACGTCTTGATATGGGAAATAGATTATAGAGGGCGCTATAATATAACATACAAATTAGACCTATGTAGGCCTATATGGCAACATTCGCAATGGATTTTCTGAGTTTTGGCGGAGGTAATAGCTTTGCATGTCCCTAAGATATAGTTGTCAACACTGTGTCGCCAGTCTTAAAATTGCTCTCAAAAATAAAAGAGACAATTTGTTGGGGTCAACAGCTGTGATATGGGCATGAGATTGGCAGTGGTTTACTACCAAATGTGAGTCCTAGTCTTAATAAACCAACAGAAGAAAATGAAATGATTATGCTATGACAGCTGCTGTAAATGGAGGGAAGTAGCACGTACTTCATCACTTTTGCCTCATCAATAAAATATATTCAGACATGGCACCCTCATGATCTTGCCGTGCAACAATTTGTGGACAGTGTTGAGTTTGCCAGCCTGACCACTCCAAACTGACCACTTCCTAGTTCTTTTAGAATGGTTATGTTCTGACCTGTCCCACTCCATTTCTCGCAGAACAACCATAATAAAAGAAGGTAATTCACATTTTGACAACTATCCAAAATTTTAAATTTCACTAAAAAGTTACCCTAAAAGTTCAAGATATAAGATAATCCAAAATGTAAATTGTCCACACAAGATTGGTAAACTTGTAATAAATAAAGTTATCAACTTGTTGATTTTGGTAATTCTTCTTAAAAAGGCAAGTTCTGCCTGGAAAAGTGGGATCAACTAATCACTCTCCCCTGTGAGCCTAATCAGCCGTTGTTGTGGATTAACCCGGTGGATTCCGTTATAATCTTGTAATCAACCCTGGGAGGAAAAATAAAACAAATTCACCAATTAAAGGTGCCTCACCTGATTATTTATAAATAATATATATATATATGATATATTCATATATAATATTATATATATTCGACTAGATTGAACCATGGGGCGAAAATATTAATATTCTTAGTCTATAATGAACCTTCGATTATGACATTAATTAATTCATGTCTTTGTTTGCTAATGAGATTATCTCTCATATTGCATAAATTAATATTCATTCTTTGACGGAATAAAGCGCAAACAAAAGATAACGTTAGGCGAAAAACAAAATTTCGCCCCTTAACGTAAAAAGTCTTGTTTATGAATAGAAAATTTCGCCCCCTCCCTATTAGCGTAGGCTATAGTGGGGATTATAATATATATATATATATATATATATATCTATATTATTATATATATTGTTCAATTGGTTGCTCTTTACATAGTCATTTGATGCTACCGGTGTTTCACGTGTAGATATATATATCATTCTATATATATATATATATATAGATATAGATCAAAAAAGTATTAAAAATATGGAAGTTTCCCCTATTCTACAATGCATCTATATTATATAAGGATTACCAGGTGGTCAATGGTAAATGAGAGGGAAAGAGACGCGCCTTTTAAGTAAAGACAAACTGTGAAAGTGCCTGTAAGGTAGAAAGGGTGGGGGAGGAAGTTTAAAACAGCGGAGGAAGTTAATCAAGAGCGGTCAGACCGTTGGGTGGAGTGTTGTTAAAGGGTATAATCCAAACATTTTCACGGGTATTGATGCCGGAATTTGCTCTGATTGCCGAGGCATCAATGATGTTAGTTCTATGTCATTTACTGGTGGTCAGGAAGTGAGAAGTGCGGACAGCTAGGGGTTTTTGCTGGATGACTCTAAGGACAATGCTTAATTGTGGATCTATGGTTGCGCATACGTCCTCTAATGTCATTTCCCGTTTCACCAACATATTTGGTTTTGCATTTTGGGCAGGATCAGATTAGATGACGTTTTGCGTGTTGCAGTGATTTCTTGTTAATGGTGAAACGTTGGTCACTCGTGATGTTACTGAAATGTTTGGTACTACGCATGTGATTTGCAGTATTTTACAGCGGGGGAGGCTTGTGGCAGGTCTAACAACGGGATGATTTGGTTTTAGAGGACGGCGTGGTACCACTCTTTGACCTTGGCTCTTACAAGGTGGTCTTTCAGATCGGAGGCTCCTGAAAGAAATGAGAGGGACAACAGGGAGGCTTTTTGGAGTCGCGGGTTGGTCTCGTGTGATGTGCAGTGTTCCTGATGATACCCGCTCAGTGGGGAGCCTGGGGTAGGTGTAAGTTAATTACACAAGAGGCATGCGTTCACAGTTATTTGGGTAAGTATTTCGGGAATCTGCACTGATTTTAACGGCCGTTGCTGTGGCTATTTGATTGAAAATGCCTCTATATATATATATATATATATATATAATATATAAAGATATTATATAGAATGATTATATATAACTCTATATCACACCTTTGGGAGACACTTTTTTTTTATGTACTAATGATACGTGTAGGGGAGACATTTTGTCTCCCTAACGTTTCCCTTTAGAATTGAGGGTTATTCCGTTCAAAGGAGATGAATATTAATTTATGTCAATATGAAGGGTACTCAGCCACTAGAATAACAAAGGATATGAATATTAATATTTAAATAACTATAACAGCTTCATTATAAGCTAATGTATGAGTAACGTCTCCCTAATCTACATTGTAGAAATATATCTAATATATATAATATAATATAATGATTATATTATAATATGTGATGCGATCAAGCAAAAGAGTCTGAAGTCGGTCAGATTCAATGTTTACTTTTTCATGTAGCTGTAGATAATTTAAAGCTACTTTGCTGAAATCCCCATTGAAATTGCCAATTACTTCAAAGATATGATCGGTGAAGGGTGGCCAAAACATAGGAAAAAAAGCACATTTCTCCTTTGTTTGGGCTATATTCAAAAATCTATTGCGACTTCCGACTCATTTTGCTTGACTCACATCAATATATATATAGGCATTTTTAAAGCATTTCTTTCGCCATAAGCACATACAAAATGCTATGGTGTCTCCGGGTGTCGGGGAGGGGGTTAGGGATTGAGGGGTGTTGGAGGGGGTTGATTGAGTGTGGCGTGTGGTTGGGGAGGGGGGAGGGTTGTGGCAGAGGTTTTGCGAGGGAGTGTGGGTGCGTTGTGTTGGGGGGGGTGGGGTGTTGCAGGTGTAGGGAGGGGGTGGGTGCGGGGTGCTGTGGAGGGGTGAAGGGAGTGTGTGAAAGTGTAACTTAGGGTTGCAACCTGTTTTAGGGTCGCTAAAGCCCTTAAAAATGGATCACAAAACTAAAATTTTGTAAAGAAAAAACACAAATGAAAAAGTCAAAAAATTATTTAAATAATCTGGAAAAGCAACTCATGATAAATAGAGATGATCTTTTTCCAAAATGAGACCCGGTATATACCTCTTCCAATGTCAAATAACACTTGATTGCTCAGCTCAGTGGTCAAATATAGTAGTATACTATTTATCAAAATACCTTTTACAAGAGTTACGCGCGCGCGCCATCCAAGAAGGGGCGGGGCTTACCGTAGACCCAAAACGGGGGATCACATTTACGCGCATCACGTTTAAAGTAGCTTATCTTGTAAAGGTTACTTTGACAAAGAGTATAGCAACCAAGTTTCAACATCCGGGGTTGTTTCCCTGCCAAAGGGGTGGCCGGATTTCACATCACATTACAGCAATAAGGCTTTGTACTCGGTGAGGATTTATGGAGCAAAAGATAATATGACTGGAGGAGAAAACTCAATTTGTGTGCTAACCAAGACAAATTATTTGGGGGTCGCCATAGCTTGTCATTTAAAATGGTGGTCTTGGGACCAAAAAAGGTTGGGAAACCCTGATAAAGCCACTTAGCTCTCACCTGAAGAGGCATTGCTGGATACTTGGTTTATATAGCTTTTTCACAGAGGCAGGTGATTCAAACGACTTTGCATCAATCCCTGTCTGTAGACTTAATTCAGCCACCAATTCATAGAATACATGCCAATTCGACACGCGCCTTTGGAAAGTTGTTACATCATAACTTGCCACATCTAGTAGTCAGGCAAAACTCGGTGAAAGGCCTTGGTATCTTTTTCCTGTCTCAGCACCTGTAACCATTACACGGCCAATCTTAATGGTAGACCACAGAGCTCCACCGAGTAGAACATGGATTACCTACCCCACTAGAACATACCACTCGCCGGTCAGGATTCCATGTATTTTGGCCGCATAGACGGATAGTGTACACACAGGGCTGTCTGCACTGTCGAGATCGGAAGGATAGCTAATGGTTACAAAGGCTCTAAGGCGTGCCAAGATTTCTCATGGCCAATTGGTTTTAGATACTGTTTTGGCGATATTTGCATGTTTTATTAACAATGCATGAATATGGGGTTGTTTTGATGAGCCCGATTGAATTTAATTTATTCCTTTAAAAAAAATGATAAAAAATGATAAATAGAGAACAAGCATAATGCGCCCTCATTTTGTCCACTATCAAAACGGTGTTCTAGTAACCGCGGTGTAGCTATGTGATACACTAAATTTCATGGAACTTTAAGACTACATGTGAATAAATGAACAAACAAGTAATTAACTGTAATGGACTGACCACTCAAACAACAATTAGAAGTACTTACCACCAGCATTGCATTTGTGATACTGTATAAGCTCAGGTATTGTCTTAAAGCTATGTTTTTCTGATATGTAAACCGATGAGCCAGTGTTTTTGATATGATAATGTCTCACTATGTCATCTCCATGCCTATTAACATAAACAGACAACAAGGGTCAACAAATACTTACATACAATTTCTCCTAATCTACACACTTGAAATTAATGATATATACGTTTCTTTAACCACTTGAAAATAGTTCATACAATTTATTGGTTCCAAGCCTTGTGATAGGAGATAATACAGGTACAACTTGTATGCGTCAATGCATATGTACATAAGCGCTGCTAAAGCCAATTTAAGAGGCACAATAAATTATTAACAACAGGATCCCCCTTAATGATAAACAAAAGTTTTTTTTCGTTGTTAGTTATTAAATCCACACCATAACAATAGTACATGTTAGAATACCTTCTTATTTCAGTAAAAGTGTTCAAGAAATGAGAATAAGATTGTTTTAGCCTCTGCCGCTGTATCAATCATGTCATATCACATGGAGACAACAAAAATTATGTTAAGTAGAACAAGGGCCCATCACATTAAATCATGAAAACAGATTTAATGGAGTGTGCCTATGGGTTTGTTAACATCCAACAGATAAGGTATGAGAACGGTGATCTATGTCAAATCACTGTCACACCAGTATGTACTGGGCATCTCCATATGCAAAATATTGTTCTTGGGGCAGGTTAAGTTGTTTCTTGAGCCATAGTTTGTTATTTCAAAAGACAAACAATTTGTCGGTGATGGTGTATTTTGGATGGTTTGTCAATTTTTGTTGAACTAGAATTCTGGCGGCTTCTCGGTTTTTTTCGTGTTCATGTTTTATCATAATGTATGAGACTTTCAAACCAACCTGTGCACAAAGTTCTGTCCTGGCACCCAGTCCTTTTCAAGATGTACATCTCAGATATAAACAAAGGGAGACCTGTTCACAGTAGTCCTATGCAGGACGATAACAGCGAGGGCCTTAGAAGTAGTGTTTGCAGAAATAACTAATCCTGAAGTCAATTCTTCCACCGATGGACAGCCTGAAAACTCAGCAAACCCAAAGCATGCAGCTCTGTTTCGCCTTGCAAATCAATAAGCGAAAAGAACTTAACACCAATCTAGATGAGAAAACTGTCATAGCGAACCTAAACACCGAAGCACCTTGGCATCTCAATGGATCGCAGCCTTACTTTCAAACAACAAGCAAGACAGTAGCTGCCAAGACTCAGTCTTGTGTCAAACTCCTACTAGGCGGGCTTGCAGGAACTGGATGGGGGTGCATTCTTTTGACACTTTACATTACATCAACTGTTGCTTGGCATCCCAACTGCTGAATATGCTGCACCAGTTATAGAGTCATAGTGTACATTACACAGATCAGAATTGATGGCAATGAAGACTGTTAGGGGTTGCCTCTTGGTGAGAAACTAGTAAATATCTCACAATTCTGTCTGGCAGAGCGCCTGAAAAAACACCTCGAGAGGACCTTCAGAGGATCAAGCTCACCAAAAAGGTGATAAATTCTGGTAGCTAATCCCCCTACCAACACCCTTTGTGAAAATTCAAACAATTCCAGAGAATCACTTTGCTACCCATCTTTGACATCCAGTTTGAAATATCGATATACTGGATCAATGAATATGGTCTGAGCACATGGTCATCCATCTACTTGGAACCTAAGCGTTGTAGACAGGCCCATCTAGCAAGCCAAAGATTGTGACTTTGATAGAAAAGCATGGGTCATTTACCTAACTAGACTCAGAACTGGCATTGGTCATCCATAGCACTTCATAAGATCAGTGTGGAACTTTCATCAAACTGCGTGGAGGCCAAGCCTCATTCATTATAGCAATTCACCAAAAATGTCACAAAAGAAATTACAGCAATCGAGTGCAAACCACAAAACCAATTTGGGTGCGTTGATGTGGGCGGTCCATGGGTGTTCCCATGACCTACATCCGACCTCATCTCGTTCGTTATAATACAAAACAAGAATGTCTTTAAAAAAGACAGCAGCAGGATCGTCTGAAACGTTATTTTAACCTATGCGGTCCTGTCGCTCTGCATGTGCAGTGGTGTCAGCTATTTGGTGCAGGTATTTTGTGAGAGATTTGTTAAACACTGCACATATATAACGGGCTGTGACATCACTGCATGGATTGATGTGATATGGGACCATAGTTTTGAGGGTATTTTAAACTCTGATGAACATGACAATTGGCAGGATGTTTGTTCGATCACTTAAGATTTTGAACGTTGCTTTACTGGAGCACTTGTTAATGTGGTTTAGGGTATTGTTAAGATCACTATAGACTAATGTTACTAATTTGTTATGTTGGGAATAGATACAAAGCTTGTTGTTTCTGTGAGTATGCATTAAATATAAGGGAAGGAAATGAATCGGACAAACTCGCGAATCTATGTCTGAACGAAAGCACTTTTGTTGTGGATCCACAGACTTTGTGATCAGTTAATTCTAGTATCCTAAATAATAACATAATCACACGTGGATGCCAATAGGCACAAGAAGGAACATCTATTTGACTGTCTTACTTCTTGTCGTCATTCAATATACTCAACAACTGTGTTTGATCTCTGAAACAATAAAGAAAAACTTCACTCTAAATACAGATTACAAATATGGAAAAATGATCATAAACTCATATTTTCTCTTATGCACTCAATCAAAATGTATGTAAAATCTACTAGGTTTTCAAACCTGAACTTTAAATAACATAAGATGTGATTTGCTATATGACGCTTCAATTTGAGCTTAGCTATTTCAACAATGTGCTTAGTGTATTGATTGTATTTATTCGGTATTGTTAAAAAAACATTAAAATTACAATAATTGAAAACATAGTTAAAATAAAAAAAAACATTGAAGATAAAATACAATTAAGAGAATAAGTTATTTATACATTAAAAGGACCAAACATTGTTTCACCTGGATAACCCATGAAAGTCTACAAATAATTATTTCCATGGGGGTCCAATTATTAAACAAGCCAAATTTGGAATGGAAAACAAAAAAGATGCACATGGCATGTAAAAGAGAATAAAATGATAGATCAACCAGCATCTAGAGCAATGAACATGTAAATTAAAATGTATGTCGAATAATAACCTACAGTTTAAAAATGGCTTGGCTTTCCCAAATACATTTTAGTTGCCCTTTTGAAAATACCAAATTTCCTTAATCGTTCAAATGTCGGTTGATCGAAGTGTACAGCATCGCACAGAGAAATACGATTTCTTATGTTTTGTATTGTTTTAAGCAGCATTGTTGACTGGGTTGTTCAGTTTTTCAAGCATTAATATTTAAGAGATTTACAAAAATAAATAATTTTGGCGGTAAAAGGACCATTTACCGCATTTGGTTTAATTAAAAAAAATAGTATTAATTAAAGAATTGATAAATTTAGAATTAAAAAACAAAATTGCAATAATTAATTTAAGATTGATTTAAATAACATTAACAGCTCCGGACCTTTATTGGCCTAACATCTTTTTTTTGGCCCATTTTCGAAGGTTGCAACTTGCCCCCCCCCCCCCCGCACTTATCTATAAACGGTTGGACCATTGACCTTCAAATTAAGCACCAAAAAAGTTAGCGTACCATACTAGAACCTGAGAGCGAGTTGTATAAAACTTTTAGTTTTTGAGTTTACAGGATTTTGTATGTCACCAGCAGCAAAAAATGGCGAGAGAAGTTTGAATGGTTGCCATCGCAACATGGATATATAATTTGGTAAACGCTCTCATACTCATAGGACCACAGATCCTGGCATAGGAATTGTGGTAAGAAACAAACCTATGTTAAATATCACTTTATATTTTGAGGATAAATGGGGGGGGGGGGCAAATTGTAATTTTGAATTCTGTTTTATTGGGGCCGTGACCTGTGACCCATGCTAATTAGCCTAACGGAGGTCGATATGATTCCGACAAAAATATATTTTGAAAAAAAGCTATCATACCAAACATTGTGGTATATCACTTGCTTGTATTAAAAGAAACTATGTGTTGTGATTGCAATAATTCATATTATTGTATGAAAGTGACGCCATGTCCCCCCTTAAGGTCCGCACATTCCCGTACCTCTTTCCAATGCCGCCCATATTACGATGAATCGCCAATAATTTAGCGCCACACTTGCAATAGCTTGCAATGGGTTTTCGTACCGTACACCATCATGACCATGCGTGTGCGTGGCATCTGAAGGTGCAACCATATTCATTTTCATGAATATTAACATAGTTCGCAATTGCGAATGATTCTGGAACAAATCACATAATCGTGCAATCATCAATATAAGTTTTTAACATACCTCATACACCAAAGGTGTAGTAATGAGATCTTTTTTTTTTTGTTTTTCGGTGGTGATACTGCACGTTTGCTGTTCGGAATGTTTGTACGATCCTGGGAAAACCAGCACAGTGAACACGCACCATGAACACACCACCAAATTGGTCGAAAGTACGTACACAGAAATGGACAGCCATTCTTCATTACACTTAAAGTCTGACTCAGAGATTTTGAAATCTTATTTTTTTGGTAATAATGAAAAAATAGTAACTAGAACTAAGCTAGTAACCTAAAATGCACCATTCCGAAATCTGAGATGTGAATCGGATTTTTTTTCGTTTGATTGCAGAACATTTATGGGTACTAATATGTCCCATAGGCTACTGTGTATACCAAAAATTCCGGATCGGAAAATTTTAAAAAAAGTTGTGATTTTCTATATGCAGAATTCGATTTAGCTTAGCAATTTCACACTGTGATTAGTATCTGGACAGGCATTATGTTGTACGCAAAAAACGCAATTTTTTTGGAAATTGGGGCCGCCCTCATCAGAAATCTCTGAGTCGGCCTTTATCCTTGCAGTATAACATGAAAATTAGAATTTATACTGAGTCATTGGCTTTACGCAGGAGATTCGTAGCCTACCGATTGTAGAATCATGACCATGTCAAAAGCATTGTCGAGATATGTCAACTTCGGAAAATCCTTCGTATAAATAGCTATAACGAGTACGACTGCAGGGAGAATTGTGAACTACGATAACAGCGGACGGTATGAATCGGCGTAATGTGAGGTAAGAGTGTAGTGTATATGCGAACGCCGCAGTCAGGACGAAAGGGGCACAGGAGCTTAGCAGATTTTACAGTACTGAGAGTTGTTAATGCCGAATAGAAGCAGCGGGAGTTATCTTAGTAGGACTAAGTGTAATGTGGCGTATGACATGTACGAGAAACCACATCTAATCATAATCGTCTATATATTATCTCTTGCTATCGGGACTGTATATAGATCTATCATATGTAATAATTCAAGTAGCCTCCTCGTCTCGATCCTTAGTAGAAAATAGTGACGACGACATGATTAATCTCGCGACACATGGTCCCGTAAGGAGATAGCAGTTATCCGTACTTCAGACCTTCCCTAACAGCTACGGTGGCACATAACAATACGTTTCGAAAGTACATGCGTAATGAGGATTGATGTATCATTAAGCGTTAACGGTACGATGGAACTGCGCCTTGCAGAAGGCGGCACAGGGTGCTCCATTTGCGATCTAGCTTAGTACAGTGTTATCGACAGCGCCCAATTAGGCGGACTAATTGTATTTAAACGACACTCTCAGTGATTTGAAAAATTTGAAATTTGCATAGGACAGGATAGCTTAACGGGGGTTTTGAGGATAAGTTGTAGATTCTCATAAGTTACCTTCCAGGGCCTGTAGAATTGGACAGAAAAGGAAGAAAACGGCAGTGTTCCAAGATACGATTCTCCATTCAATGACGTGTTGTAGTACGTGTCCCGTTCGGACAATAAGGACTAAAAAAGATCCGTTCCTGTCCTTATTAGGTTGCTTTTGGTTTATCACTTGGCAGGGTAGGTTAGGCTACCTGACTTGTTACATACATGCAAAAATCGGAATTTTTGATGATTTTTTCGAATTTGCTGATTTAGCAAATCATGATAGTGTTCTTTAATACATTGACTGAAAACACGCTACTAAGATATGGGCGAATTAGGTGCCAATTGGGTGTAAATAAGGTGCCAATTCCTTCTTAGAATGCCTTCGGCGAACCCACACCCCAACCACCCCTCAAATTCAGAAATAAACCCTTCCAGTGGAGTGATTCTTCAACTTCAAACGGTTTTGGAATAAGAAAATTATTCCTTGACAACATAGAAACAAGGAGCATCAAGGATGCTGTGGCTTACTCCAGAGGTGTGGGGTTGAATGGTTGAATAGGATGAAACCACTTAAGGTACAAGCAAAACAAATGGCATGCAAGTGTTAATTCCCATTTACCCTAACATTCCGTAACTGCATTTTTTTCCACTGTTCAAAATAACGGAGCGGACCAGTCATGTTTTTTAGGGAGAAATGGCCCCTAGATTAACAAGAAAATAATGCTACCACCTTTTTTGCGGTGATCGTCAGGTATGTATTCTTTTTCCGAAAAGGATTAGGGATATAGGCCTATAGCCAGCGAAATTTGTTCATTGTTAAGGCCAAACAAACGAGTGCATCAATGCTGCAGTAACCCGTCAATTGGGATGGTTAGGAAATTGAATAGCTGTGGTTTATGGGGTCTAGGTCATTAAAGGGTCAACGGTCAATTGACATATAGCCCAAGGGTCATGGCCAGTGGTTATCTTTGAGTAACTTTGGTGGCCTTATCAACTTAATTGGTAAGAAGTTTTTGATATTTTGGGGTCAAGGTCAGTAGGGTATTGCGAGGTCCAAAGGGCATATGGGCCATAAGAGGCTATTCTGTGCATACCATAAGAGTTCTGGACGGTGGTTTTTAATATTATTACTAGGCGGTCCTTGGATTGCTATCACGGTTTGTGATCACCTGGATGAATGACCCTCGGGTTTGCGGTTCCTTTGTCTTTAAGGACCCTGCTGACCTTGTCATGACCTTTAAAATTTTGTCATCAAAATCGACCCCACCCAACAAGTTCGCCTGGATACACCAAAGTTACACCATTTGACCTTGCATGACCCCTGATGACATTTTTGTGACTAACTCTACACATACAAAATCAATCCATAGTAAATGCATGGCCAAGTAACCCAACTAACGACCCCTGGATGACCTTTGACCCCAATGACCCTTGAAAAACGGGACCACAAACTCGTACGGCGAAACTCTTACCACCACATACCCCACAACTCATATCATACGTAAAGCACGGCGCCACCAAGCACCAAAAATGACCCCTGATGCCCTTTGACACCAAAGGACCCCTCGAAACGTGACCACAAAAACCTCATACGGCGAAAAATTCTACCACCATACCAAAAACTAAACTATCAGATATCAAAGCACAGCCACGTTAACCGATAACGACCTGGATGACTTTTGACCCAAATGACCCTCGAAAACATCGACCACAAAAATCGTACGGCGGGAAACTACCACCATACCAAAAACTAATATCATACGTAAAGACGCCAAGTTACCCATAACGACCCTGGATGGACTTTGACCCCAAAATGACCTCGAAAACTGAAAAAAACCACAAACTCGTACGGCAAAAACTCTACTAACATACCAAAACTCATTATCCATACGTACAAGCACGGTTTCAAGTTTACCCGATAACGGACCCTGGAGACCTTGCAGAGCTGCACCATTGAGATTTGGAATCAGGAGATTTGATCTGGATTCAGAGAGTTTGATTAGTCAGGGAAGATTTAAAAAAAAATAGCGAGCAATTTCAGTGTAATACCTCCTCAAGAGGGATACAGCCAATGGATATGGTCTTAAAGATCAATTTTGAAAGCTGCCACATTAAGGGAAATGTCTGAGGAACTTAGTCCATTTGGATTTTTTCAAAAGAATGCATGAAGTAAAGGTTGTAGTTAAAAGTCAACTTTAAACGTTCGTAACTTGAAAACGAAAGCACCGACATAGGTATGAACTGCACCATGAGCTCTTAAAATAAAGCTGTCCCAAAAAATTGAAGGGATCCGCCATATGACAAGTCCCATTTAACTGTCAGTAGGAACTAAGACATATGGAGATTTTAAAAAAAAAATTCTTGAAATGTCGAAGGTTAGTAAAAGTTAACTCTTAAGGCTCCTAACTTGAAAACGGAGACATCTACAAACAATGAACTGCACCCTGATATAAGCTCTTAAAAATAAAGCTTTCCCGAAAAAAAATTGCCAGGGCTCCGCGTCTGACAGACCCCATTTAGGGACTGTCAGGGGAATAGTCCAAACACCAGGCACTATAATAATTATTAACCCAACACTTTTGCACTAATAGCAAATTGATGGAGCAATATTCAAAAAGGAAAACAGCAAATAACAGGGTCATTTCGTGTAGGCCTATCCTTTGCACCAATGGAGTTAATTTGTTAAACACTTAGACACAGGCATCGCATATAGCAGTTTTTTTAAAATGGTTAATATAAACAATTGCTGTGCTGGTCCTCCGAAAGTCGGCGAGAAAAACTATGTTCAGAAACCAAAAGACTATATTATCGTTTTGCCTAAGACGTGTACTTATTTTCATACTTGTTATACGTTTTATTTTATCTCTATCTCAACAACACCATCATTTCAATGACCCCTGACATGACCTTTGACCCCAAAATGACCTCGAAATGTGACCACAAAACTCGTACGATCGGAGCTCTACCACCACCCCAAAAATTCATATGTAAAAGGACGGTTGAAATGAACACATAAGGGACAACCCACAAAGCCCACAAGTATTGATTTTTTTAGTAATGTAGATTTTGGCCCACATGGGGTCAAAGGTGCACATAGGGCATTAGAGCGTAAAAGGGCACAGGGTCATCAATAGGTTCATTATGCGCATACCGTAAGAGTCTGGACAGTGGTCCTTAGCTTGTATAGCATTTAGTTCAGAAGTGTGTTATTATGTTAGATTGACAAAATGGGTCAAAGGCCATCTGGGTCCTTAGGGGGGGAGGCAACTCTATATATACTCAATTGAGGACTTGGGTCAGTGGGTCTTTTGACTACGTGTGAAGGTGATTGGCAAATGTACACTAAAACAGTGACATTCACACTCAGGTTCCCACGGCAATGCCGTACAATGATCTGCAATGCAGCAAGCTTGATAACATCGTATATGCATTCTCTTTTATAGCAATACATTGAGATGGTTGCACGTAATAAGGATAGCAGAGGGGTCGACAGATGGTAGCAGAGGAAATTGTCGGGTCTTACGTTTTTAAAAAAAAAAAATTCTCATTATTTTAGTATGGTTCAGGCCACTTTGAGGGAATATCTCGTGACTTTTGTTGAACATTTTAGGATATTCCTAGGTCAAAAGTAATGATTCGCAGATTGTGTTCCAAAAGATGTCACCTTAGTATTGATATGCTACCGCCCACTATTTCAACATTTTCCGCTTTTCAACAAGCGGGATATTAACAGGTAAAAGTCGAATGTTGGACAGTCGGGTAGTGGAGCAAAGTCGACAACAAATATCTAAAACCCGTAAAAAGTAAGGCAAGCGTGTTGTCGTCCCAACTCAATAGAATATAGTATCCAAGTTGTAAGGGTTATTAAAATATTCCGAAGTATTGCCCACCGCTTGTAGCAAGTGAATACCCCTCTTTGTTGATCATATTAATAGGATCGAATATTTATATCTAGAAAACCTCCTAATATAAAGTGCCTTCAACGTTCAAGGACCACTTATAAAATTCCAGAACTGGTTTTCAACACTTTCAAGGGCCTTAACACGGTCAAGGTGTTACATAGTTTAGAGGAACAGCCACGTGCATGTATACATGTCGCAGCAAGACCATTGTATCGAAAACAGACAAACAAGAACTTAATACTGACAACCAGATAAGGTTTCTCCGGAGACACCAAAATTGTTTATCAAAGAACCTCCAAAAATAAACCAATATACCTTAACTACACATCTAACTTTGTAGTCGAAACCAACAACAAACAAACCCAACTCTTTTCACCATCTATACCATAAACACTATGCATAGTTAGTATAATAGAAGTCAGTATAGTTTCTCAGCATACACCAAAATGTTTCTCAAAGACCTCCGAAAAAGGAAACATTACATTAAACTAAAAATTTCTAAACTTTGTCGTCGCGAAACCACAAGACCAACAAACCACACTTTCACCACCTATCACCATAAAACATATTGCCTAGTCATAATAGTAATGTCATAATGGGAAAAAGGCTTGCCTTATGGCCAAGGACGATCCCACGATACCAAATTTGCTAAGGTACGGACTTATATTTTTGAAGTTTTGCTTCACTAAAGTAGGCAAATTGTACTTTTGTTTTAAATCTTTGAGACTTGGTTTTTTCTTTGCAAAATACCGAGTTATTAACATAACTCAAGTCTGATCTCAAGTTAAAAAGCTTCTTTTGGTCATCTTTATTCTAGTCGGGCGACCTTCTCCAGGGAAATTTGTTGTACACTCAAATCTACTTCAGAAGTCAAATGAACTCGCACTTGTGTTTGAACTCAGTCCCTGGTAAGCTTGGTAGATATGGTAACACATCACCATTTCATTTTGCCCCGAAGAAACCCCAAAGAACAGGTTAATAGGTGCACACATAAACCAATAGCCTTCAGTAAGAAGAGACAGCCAAGCATCAAATGATGTCCAAAACTTGACCAAAAAGATACAAAGGTTACCCAAAATGACTCCCGTCACTAAAATTCCCAAAAATAAAAACCTTCGGCGAAAGGCCCATCATTTCCATAAAATTTTTGCGAAAATTTTCGGCGGAAACGGAACCTCAAAACGGCCGACGAGTTTCGCAAACAAAGACCGACATATTAAAAACATGCCGCTCTCGATCGCAACAACCATCATTGATGGGTTATAAAAAACAAGTTCGTAGGTAATCAAAAACCTAAATGTAAAATGTAAAATGACTTTTTATTTTGAATTTCAAACAATAATGAAAAGGGTTTCCCCAGAAAAATGCTCAAATGGTAAAAGGAGTCAAGACAGTTGTCCAATCTACCTTGATGTCCAAGTATTGTTATAAAACAAAAATATGTGTTGGATACTTCAGACTCTTATAAAATTGTAACTTTCTATCATCTCTGTTTGTGTCTAAAAAAATCTCCTCAGTAATAAAAGAACAAATTAAAAAAAGAAAAAACCTAAAAAATTAAAAAAAAAAATTCTTTGAATTTGAATTTCCCCTTCTGGCACGCCACCAAATCACTACAATCAACATTTCTTTAGGAAAATTTCCCACTGTCAACCAACGATTCATGAAAAAGTATTTTTCACTGAGCCGGTCAAAACGAAGTACTTATAAAATTTTGTCCGTACAGAATCTCCTGCAAATGTTGGTCTTTGTTTTTTCTTTCAATTGGCTTGGGATTTCTGACTAAAACCTGTACGGCGGGGGGGGGGGTTGATTGAGGCCCAAAAAATGGGGTCTCCGAAAACTAGGTTGTCAGAAAATTTCAGGAAATAAGCTACGATATCCCTCAAAATTTTAGTACTTTTGAGGAGTTTTGAAGAAAATTTGTTAGATAGATATGGTTTGGACATGAAAGTAGGGTCTCTGGAAATAAATGGTCCTAAAATGGGGTCACTGGAAACTGAAAAGAGCTGAAAATGAGGGGAATTTATGGGCTCAGTCAGCATACATAACCAGACTTCCTCCAATGTGAGAACCCCCTCACCCAACATGTAATTTAATTGTTTTGTCTGTCCATACCCACATTTTGAAACATTTTAATTTTTATGTACCACATTTTGTACCATAAATTTAATTTCAATCAACCACACACACAATGCCACACTACAACAATTAGTTCATCAAAATGATTGAAGGGCCATTCAAAGTGAACAACAAATCATTTTTTTTTTTTAGTTGTCATACAACTTTAATTTAAGACGGTAACATACTCCAGAGTGACAAAAATCACATGTTATGCACTACCTATACATAGTGTAAAAATTACTGGGCATTGACTATATTGAAAAGAACTGCAGAGTGGCGGGTCTGACCCGGCTATATATGCCAAAACATAAACCAATCCAGGCCTACACATACGCACATGTGGTGTATATCAATTACACCAGGCTTTACACTTGACAATTACGGACCTGATGTCCAAACAAAAATGGTTCCCTGTTCTTGGTAAAACCCTACTAACCAGATGCAAAGAAGGCGCAGAAGGATCCAGTGAACCAAGAGTATTGGACTATAATTGCTTTTTTGTCCTAACAAGAAATATTTGAGTGGTCAAGTGTTACAAGCACTTTCTGCGCGTTTCTGATAGTATGCCATGTTTTTGGTGTTAATGTATTCAAGGGGGGTTGGTGAGGTGAGTGTTTTTGGGCCCTATAGACCTTTTGCTCGACTCTTCCATACCACTGTTTTTATTTAATAATGATTAGTAATTGGAAATCAAAGTTGATAACATAGTGATCTGTCACCCAGCACTATCTTATAGACTTACTTCGTACGCCAAAAAATCAGAATTTTTCGTCAAGATTTCGCTTTTACGTGTTAAACCAATGGCGACGTCTGAAATTGGGTTTCTTGGCCGCCCTCCCCTGCACCAAACTGCAATTGTGGAGAGTCAAAAACCATTAGCCAAATCATTGATGACTGTGAGGTCTACAAGTCCCCAAGAGGAATTCCAGGCCTGATCAACCTGGACGAGGAAACTATCAGCTGGTTAAAGACGGATCTTCCACTGTGATTTTGGACTTACACGCACAAACAAACGAGCAGTAATGGTGGAATACACATGCAATGAAAGTTAGTTTGTTATTAGCTAAAGTGTAAATTATGTAAATTCTAAATTGCTTCAAATTAACATCCTTTACATGTGACTTACCCTTGTGCTAATGTTAATATTGACAGTGTATATAGCCCTTGTTGGCTGGAATTCCTAACAATGAAACAACCTTCTTTCTTCTCAGCTTTCAATTCCATTTCTGTCCTCTGCCTGCTCCATGTTCCATTAAACCATCTGTATCACACATTACAAAAATACCATTTAAAATACATACTTTAACACATCTCAAGAGGTTTAGAGGATTTTAAGATTGTAGTTGATAGGAAAGTAGATAGAAATTTGGCCCAAAATTCACTCACACACTCTCTCTCACATGCACACACGCACACACACACACACACACAAACACACACACATGCACACACACACAGAGGAGAAACAATCAAAAGACCAACAAAGTCCCATAAACATATTAGATTCATTTGGGAAGTGGAAGTAAAAGATGTTTATAACATTATGTTCTTTTTAAAGTATATCAATGTTATTTTGGTTCACTTTTTGCTTTATGTCAAAGAGGGAGGGGCCAGCCTTCTAACATAATTGGTTAAATTTCTAGGATTTCATCGATCTTTTGGTTTGTTCCCTTACAGTTTGCAAAATTGGATACATGTAAAACAAGATATGCTTACATGTCAGATATTTCAAAATTAAAACTTACTCATATCTTTCTAGACCTGTTGAAAATTTGCTCTTTTCCTCCACATAGTTACTTGGTATATACCCTTCATGTCTGTGGACAAAATGATGCAGGCATAAATACTTTAAAAAAATCAAATCACTATGCAACAAGAATTTAGCAGTTCTCAGGTTTTTATTTGCTATATTCATAGAATATAGGTGGGCCATACAGATATAGTAATGACAACTGTTAAAGGGCCACAATGGCATAAAAACCCAAATTATTTTTAAATTTGTGGAAGTGATTTCAGTAAGGGTCTATTTCATTATATCTGAATATTTTTTATGCCATTGTGGCCCTTTAAGTGTGATTAGACAATTCTTCAAAATCTTTCATGGAATCCTATATAAAATTAAAGAGGCTATATCTGTGCTTGACCCAAAAACTTAAACAGGTTGTACTTATGACCTTTAAAGTCTGTACAGATAAGACTTAAGTGGAAATTTTAATTAAAGTTGTTTCAATTGTGACAGTTGATGATTATCTTACTTATTTGAGCCAATC
The DNA here is from genome assembly GCA_023653785.1 of Ophioderma brevispina. NCBI lineage: Eukaryota > Metazoa > Echinodermata > Ophiuroidea > Amphilepidida > Ophiodermatidae > Ophioderma > Ophioderma brevispina. Next base: position 46,123 of record JAMKCH010003860.1, read on the forward strand.
AATACAATTACATTTCACAATAGAGATTCAGACAAGGAAATGGGAGCTTATCAAAACAAAAGTGGGTGAGTAATACATTCAAAGAGCCATCAATTTTGTTAATTGGCAAAGTTGTAACAATATACTTACCCTAGTTTGTCCCTTGCTTTCCACCAGTACTCCCTTGAGCTGTCAAGTACGATATACTCCTCCCCTTGCTTCAGTGCAATATCTGTTTTCTCCATTGGCTCATAGTCAAACTTTGCTACCACAATTGTCTTCTCCTAAAATCATAACCAACATAACAAGTAAACTAGTTGATTAAGTAGTAGTAGTAAATCTAAAGTTTTAAATCTGGTTTTGTCCCCGTGAACGGGGGTGGCCGGATTCACCTCACATTCGCAGCAACCGCCCTTACTCCTTCCTTCCATTTCACCCGATTCAATTTTTTTTTTTTTTTTTTTTTTGCATCCAACGTACACTATTCGCCTTTGCCAACCGGTCCATCGCCTCCTCCAATCCCAACATCTGCATCAAGTCCTCAGTCCCCATCCCATCCATCAACCCCACACCACACATCGCTCTCATCACTGCCCTCTCCGTCCCCCTCAGAATCCCCATTTCACTTTCGCTCAGACACCATGTCTCACTCCCATACAGCATCATTGATCTCACACAGCTCTTATACACCATACCTTTCATCTTCAAAAGATATCTCTTCCCTTGCAACAACTCTCCACATTCCCTAAATTTCACCCACCCATACCCCACTCCAGCTGTCACAGCCACCCCGCATCCCCCACCCCACCAACCCTGTCCCCCAGTTACGTGAACTCCTTCACCGATTCTACCTCATCACACAACTTTTCCTCCTGTTCCACCATCCCGCCAGCACCCTTCTTGCATCTCCCACACATAAAATCTCTTGCCAAACTTGGGGTCATTCTCTTCATCTTTGTAGGGTGTGAAATATATAGCACATCCATATGTACAAAAATGCATTCTGCATAAGGTTTTCTATCCTTGAAGAGCTTTGAGACAAACAATTAAATTAAGATGGCCTTATTAAAAAGTTGGTTTATAAAACATGAAAATATTCTTATTTAATTGGTGGATACTATATCACATAACATAAAATATTCTTACTATTTCTGCGATATTTCATAGCAATGAAAAAGTTGCTATAAAAAGTGACCATTTCCCTGTGATGACGTCACGCCAGGGAAATGGTAACTTTTTTATAGCAACTTTTTTCCCTACGTCAGCATATCATAAAAGTCCTAACTTCCATGCCACTGCCTGCACTCATTGGCAGATAATATCATCTGTTCTGATAGTAGTTCAATTTTTAGAATGGTTAGTGCTAGAAAGAATATTTTATATGTTATATAAAACAGATAATTACTGCACTCTATTCATGAAATGGTGCAATATACTTCCCCTCAGTGATTGGAGACCTACTCTTTTTCTGAGACCTTTGATCTCAGGACAATAGTAGGCCCACTGTTTTTTGCACCATTTCCCTCATGAGCAGTCAGTTTTGTATACTATACTATACTATACTATACTATACTATACTATATTATACTATACTATACTATACTATAGGTATCACAGAGTCCATATGTCTAGTAGCAGTAGCTGCATGTGATGGCAATCAAAGGTTATATTCTTCCATTTTTAAGAATTGTAAGCCTCCAAGCATGGAAGCCCACTACTTCAAATAAACCTATGAAAGCCATTGATTACAATCACTGTACTGACCTTTTTGGCAGGTCCAGGTGGTGTTGGTGGAAGCGGTTTGTCCGGTCTTGTAGGTCCTCGATTCTGATGACCATTCCAACCACTGCCTCCACCACTGTTATTTGAGGAGGTGGGTGAAGAAGAATTGGCATGTACTCGGCCATTTACTGGATGCTAGGTCAGAACAACAAAATAACATTTAGTATACAAAATCGCGATCTTTGACCTCTGCTTCCTAAACAATTCATATGACTCATCCTCAAGGATTATTTAGATCAATTCTGGTCAATACTCACCCACTCCTGTGTAAGAAACATCTATGTAATGACCTCAAATGACCCAAATGACAACAATCTCCCACCCAAGAATCACTGTAACCAAGTAGATTAAATCCATCAAGGCAAATATGCCACATTAAGCATTTTGCAATGCAGAGAAAACAGGTCAACACATAAATAAATACATGGATCACATATCCCCATCACATAAGCTGTGTGGATTGAATAGGATAAGCTGAACAAAATGTTCAATAGAAACTGTAGTTGCTAGATAATAACTACAACTGCAATCAATTCATTGGAACTTTAAGAATGCATGCCTGCATTCCAGTCCAAATATCATGCTATGAATTACATAAGACACAGTAGATGCATATAATAAAGAATGCACATCTAAAAGATCCAACGGAGACTAACCTTATTATGATTAAAGATGGTGACCATATTACTAGATTATACCTCATTGGGATTTAAGTGGTACCATCAAACTGACTTAAGAGGAAATTATGTAACATGCAGCTAAATGCATGTATCAAAGTACTTACAGATTTGCCAGCTGCTATGAGTACACACATTGTATGCACTGCCATCCTTACGTAATAGCTAACAAACATGTAGCAAACAGCTTAAAGGTGGGGACCCCGATCATGGGCCGATTTTTCATACGATGTTTTCTCCCTCCAAGGAAAGTGAAAATCTATTTTCACCTTCCCTGCTCCCTCACATGGAAGCATATCACCAAAAAGATCCGATTTCAAATTTTGAGTTAAATTGGTCCAGCCGTTTGGATAGTAGAAGCAAAATGAGTGTGTTAATAAATGTGGTATGCCACACTTGGAGACGTTTTTGTTCATAAAATCAAAGGAAACATTTCTGGGGCCTAAAATTTCACTGGGGTAATGAAAATGTAAACTTTCTTCTGTTACCAAAATCTCCATTTTGATGGAGACAAGGTTGTCGATCGGGTCACTCACCTTTAACAAACATGTAGCAAACAGCTTAACAACATGTAGCAAACAGCTTAACAAACATGTAGCAAACAGCTTAACAAACATGTAACAAACAGCTTAACAAACATGTAGCAAACAACACTTTTAAACACCATCACAAGACATAAACACAATTATCAACAATCCTTTGAGAAGTTTATACATGTATTATTTTGTGCCAGAAAACAAAGCAGTATTGCAAGAAAATAGCAGAGCTTGTCAATGGAGAATAAGTTTACTTTGGGTAAAGGCATGATGGTAACCAAATAGTCATGGTTTGATGAACACAATTACCCAGGCACAAAATGAAGTTGTCGATTCTTTCCTACTATGTTCCCCACAATTTAATGAGTGTTTATGCATGAGTTGTCACATGTATGCAATGCCATAGTAGGTCGCATGCTAAGCAGATACAAAAAAATGTATCTGCTTACTTCCCCAATCCATACTCTGTGCAATGTCTGATATGCAACCAATTTTTTAGCAACTATCTTGCACAAGACAATATCTAATACCCCTGCCTGAATCATACACAATCCTACAAAGGACATCGATTCGCAGTGAGTTGTCGCAAACCACCTTTTGCCCAAATTCAGATTTCTGCCCAAATTAGTATTGTCCAAAAGGTGTTATACTCTCCGTCATAATTCCTTTTCTCTGCATCAAGACTACGCCAGCATTCCCGCCAGACAGAACCATGACAACGCGTAAAGGAAATACATAGTCTGCGCGTTACACGCAGCAACTCTCGCGCGCGTATGTAGACGCCTATTTCAGAAAAGGAATTGTTACTGCGATTATAGTGTTAAAGTATTTGTCCAGATCATATCACAATACATAATTCAACATGCTTGTACAATCACTCAGTGCATGCGATAACACCACATGCAGTTGTACTCCCATAACCAAGGACACAGTTATGTTACCCATATCAAGCATGTTCACTTATGACTAATGTATGCTGCATGCTGGATATCAGAAATCATATCCAGCATCCAAATTGAAAATTAAATTTTTGATCATGCTACACTATGACCGGTTCATACTTCAAAACTGTGGACATCTTTAAAATGTACAAAATAACACCCAAAATATCCTAGCTACATCCGTCACACAATTGTCAGACCCACCATTTTCTTATTCATTCTTGGGTTATGCACAACAAACATCTAGCTCTTTCTTACTTTTTTATGGGGAAGATAACAATTGAATTTCTGAGAAAAGAAGTCATGGATATTGTTGCAAAAATGTTAATATTACTTCCTTTTTGATAAAGAAATATTCAGATTTGGTTAACTTTCGACTACAAGCCAAACAGGTGAAAATCAAATTTCCAACAAGGCGATTCTCGAACCACAAAAGGTCCCCCGCCCAGTGCAGTAGCTAAAGAACAAGAAGCAACAATTTTAAGATCTCAGGGAAGATTGTGATGGAAATACCATGGTTCTTGGACCGCGTGGCTCTTCCATTGACATGACCTTCAAAATTTCATTCAGCACTGCCTGTTGACCACACCCACCAAGTTTTTAATCATCCTACCACATGATAAATGATTTAACCTTGAATGAACCACCACTGACCTTCAAAAATTTGGCAAGATTTTTTGACCACATTCATCTCTTTCACCATGACTTACCATCATGTACAAAATTTGACCTTGAATGACCCTTGAAGGCGACCAAAATTTTTTGGGCCCTCATACCACATGTTAAGTGATTTGACCTTAGATGACCATGCTTGGCCTTGAAATGCCGTCAAATTTTTTGGTACTGATGTTGACCACACCCTCATTTTCATCCTCCTACCACATGTTAAGTGATTGACCTTTAATGACCCACAACATGACCTTCCAAAAACCTTTAAAAATTTGGCACTGAATGTTGACCACACCCAACCACTTTTTATATCATCCTACCACATGTTCTTGATTTGACCTGGATGACCTCGGATGACCTTGAATGAACCTTCACAATTTTGGTACAATGAATGTTGCCACACCACCATTTTTCATCTTCCTACCACAGGTTAAGTGATTTGACCTTGATGACCTCGATGACCTTGAAATGACCTTCAAAATTTTTGTACTGAATGTTTACACACACCCCCCATTTTTCATCCTCCTACCACATGTCAGTGATTTGACCTTGGATGACCTCGGATGAACCTTGAAATGACCTTCCAAAATTTTGGGTACTGAATTTACACACACACCCACCAATTTTCATCCTCCTACCACATTTTAGTGATTGACCTGGATTACCTCGGATGACCTTGAAAGGACCTTCCAAATTTTCGGCACTGAATGTTGACCACACCCCAATTTTCAACGTCCCTACCACAACAGATCGGTTCATAGCAAGTTTAAACTCCATTTTTGCATATTTTTGATCCCCATTTTGACCTTTGACCAATGCCACATGACCTTCCTCCGAACTCATCCCTCAGCCTACTTAGGGACATCGATGATGGTGCGAAGATGGACACCCATATTTTTGCCATCCAATCAAAAGATATCGTGTTGACGTTTATTAAGCTATTTAGCCCTATTTTTTGGCCCATATTTGACCCTATTTTTGACCACATTTGACTTTGGGGGGAAAAACAAAAACCCCCCCCCCAAAAATGGTTTCCACTTTGTACCCCACCCACTGTCTACTTGGATACATCTATATTTGCAAAGAATGTGACTTCCACACTTTGCTTAGTTCCAAAGATCTGCGTGGGACGCACACAACCCAACACACGGACGGCAACCATTTCTATAGTCCCCTTCGTTCGCCAACAAAGTTGGCGGGGGGGGGGGGGGGGTGAAAGTTGGCGTGGG
>JAMKCH010003861.1:0-63785 GCA_023653785.1 Ophioderma brevispina
CGATTTTTTGAATATTTTTCACAATTTTTGGCTTTCAAACCGGAAATGACCCCCTTAATTACCTTTGAAATGGTTCCTCTGAACCAGTTTAGTTGATATCGGCGTAATGCTGTAGAAGAAGATAATTTGTAACATTAAATTACATATTTGACGCCTGTGGCCAGGTCAAAGGTTAGACAGGGGTCAATGTCATGTGACATAAATGGTCCAAGTCAGCGGTCATTTGATGTAAGTCTGGTCACAATACTTCAAACAATGACTGAGCTAGACGCAGTTGAAGTGTTGAAAGGTGCGTTTCAACTAAATCCAAGCATGTCAGGGATTTGACCTTTGCACCTCTATAACGTGGCCCCTGGGTCACGAATATGGTCAACTGTAATTGTTCTGTATTTACGATATCATGAGGATTATTCCTGTCAAATTTCAGTTCAATCGGAGCTTGTTTGTAAATTTTGACCTTGAACTTTGACCTTTGGGTCGAGACTATCATAGACCTCTTCTACTATTAATGTTACATCACTGTAGTAATAACGGGCTTTATCTGTCCTCTATAGGCTGAGATAAATCCAATTTGGTCTTCTTTTTAGCATTTTTTGGCAAAATTGACCTTTGACCCCCTTAATGACCTTTGATCCCGGTATAAAAAAAAACCTCGTGTACACAACAAAAATGCAAATAAAAAAAATTCTACTATGCTTAGTTCTGGAGATCAAAATTCTTGAAATTATTGACCTTAAAACCGGAAATGACCTTAAATGACCTTTGACCTCAAAAATAAAAATACCTTGCATACACCAGGTAACATGAATGCAAATCTGAAAGTTAAGTCACTGTACTATGTTTTGGTTTTGAAATAAAAATGTTTGAATATTTTGGAATATTTTTGGTTTTGACCGGAAGTGACCGCTTAATGACCTTTGATCCTGAAACTGTGGACATCCCGAAGACCCTGCCTGGTAACAATACATGTGCTCTAATGACGTCACTCTGTTACGTAATTTGTAAGGACAGCGTGTTTTTGAATATTTTTCACAATTTTTGGCTTTCAAACTGGAAATGACCCTCTTAATGACCTTTGACTCCTTATCCCTGAACACCCTATATGAAGCAAGTGTCAGTGGTTCCTCTGAACCAGTTTAGTTGATATCGGCGTAATGCTGTAGAAGAAGATAATTTGTAACATTAAATTACATATTTGACGCCTGTGGCCAGGTCAAAGGTCAGACAGGGGTCAATGTCATGTGACATAAATGGTCAAAGTCAGCGGTCATTTAATGTAAGTCTAGTCTTAATACGTCAAACATTGACTGAGCTAGAAGCAGTTGAAGTGTTGAAAGAAGAAAGAACTAGCCAAGCAGAAGACATAGCGAACAAGACGGCCTGGAATAAGATCTGAATGACCTTTGACCCCATGTCTAATAACTTGACCAATGAGTCACAGATGTCGTTAAATGTATTTTTATGTGTTAACAACGTTACAAGGATCAATATTATTGAGTTTAAACTCAATCCAAGCATGTAAGGGATTTGACCTTTAAACCCCTATAACGTGACCCCTGGGTCACGGATGGGGTCCTGACGAATTTCAGCTCAATCGGAGCTTGTTTGTAAATTTTGACCTTTGACCTTGAACTTTGACCTTTGGGGGTCAAGACTATCATAGACCTACCCTACTATTAATGTTACATCACTGTAGCAATAACGGGCTTTATCTGTGCTCTATAGGCTGAGATATAGCCAATTTGGTCTTATTTTGGACATTTTTTGACACATTTGACCATTTGACCCCCTTAATGACCTTTGACCCCGATATAAAAAAAAACCTCATGTACACAGCCAAAATGCATTGTTCTAATACGAATAAAAAAATCTGCTTTGCTTAGTTCTGGAGATAAAAATTCTTGAAGTTATTTAGCTCAAAACCGGAAATGACCTGTAAATGATCTTTGACCCCCAAAATAAAAATACCTTGCATACATCAGCTAACATACATTAATATCTGAAGGTTATGTTACTCTGCTATCTTTACATTTTGAGATAAAAATTTTGAAATTTTTACAATATTTTTGGTTTTTGACCGGAAGTGACCCCCTTAATGACCTTTGACTCCTTATTCCTGAACACCCTATATGTAGCATGGGTCAGTGGTTCCTCTGAACAAGTTTTGTTGATATCAGCATAATCCTGTAGAAGAAGATATTTTTGCCAATTAAATGACATATTTTGGCTTTCAGACCGGAAATGACCCCCTTAATGACCTTTGACTCCTTATCCCTGAACACTCTATATGGAGCATGGGTCAGTGTTTCCGCTGAAAGAGTTTAGTTGATATCGACATAATCCTGTAGAAGAAGATATTTTGGCAATTAAATTACATATTTGATGACTGTGGCCAGGTCAAAGGTCAAACAGGAGTCAAAGTCATATGACAGGTGAAGGGGGGACTCATCGGTGATTTGGTATAAGTCTGACCTGACTACGTCAAACCATGGACTGAGCCTGACGCAGTTGCTGCCAGAAAGAACTTAGCCATGCAGTAGACATAGCGAACAAGACGGCCTGAATAACATATGAATGGACCTTTGACCCCATGCCTTATAACTGGATCAATGAGTCACAGGACGCGTTAAATGTATTTATGTGTTAACAAACGTTACAGGGATCATTATTATTGAGTTTCAACTCAATCCAGGCATGTCAGGGATTGACCTGTAACCCTATAACGGGACCCCTGGGTCACGGATGGGGTCAACTGTATTTTGATTTATGATGTCACGGGGATTAATCCTGACAAATTTCAGTCATCGGAGTTTGTAAATTTTGACCACTGACCTTGAACTTTGACCTTTGTTTGGGTCAAGACTATCATAGACTATCTACTATTTTAATGTTTTATTACCCACGTAGCAAGAACGGGCTTTATCTTATGCTCTACAGGCTGAGAATAAATAGCAATTTGGTCTTAGTTTTAGCATTTTTGACACATATGACCATTTGACCCCTTCATGAACCTTTGACCCCGATATTAAAAAAAAACCTCATGTACACGCCAAAATGCATGTTCAGTGCGAATAAAAAAAATCTGCTTTGCTAGTTCTGGAGATAAAAATTCTTCGAAGTTATTTAGCTCAAAACCGGAAATGACCTGTAAATGACCTTTGACCCCCTATAATAAAAATACCTTGGCTACATCAGCTACATACATTCATATCTGAAGGTTATCTCACTCTACTATCTTACATTGAGATAAAAATGTGAAATTTAAAATATTTTTGGTTTTTGACCGGAATGACCGACTAATGGACCTTTGACTCCTTATTCCTGAACACCCTATATGTACATGGGTCAGTGGTCTCTGAACAGTTTAGTGATCGGCATAATTCTGAAGAAGATATTTTGCAATTAAATGACATATTTTGGCTTCAGACCGGAAAATGACCTCCTTAATGACCTTTGACTCCTATCCCTTAACACCCTATATGAGCATGGGTCAGTTGTTCTTCTGAAAAGAGTGTAGTGAGATCGACGAATCATGTAGAGGAAGATATTTTGGCAATTAAATTACATATTTGTTGCCTGTGGCCAGGGTCAAAGGTCAAAACAGGGTCAATGTCATATGACCATGTAAGGATGACTCCAGCGGGTTATTTGGTATAAGGGTTGATATGAATAATCAAAGCACGACTAGATAGAGCATTTGCTGCCAGAAGAAGAAAGAAGAAGAAAGAACGCATCAAAAACAGACAAGACGGCTGACCGCCGTCTGAACTAGCATGCCGGGGCCATGGGCACCAAGACGGCCTAATAGGATGGTGAACCTTAAGACCCCATTAAGGTGACTGACATTTGACCCCGGTAACTTGACCAATATGTCACAACTCCTGTTCATTAATGTATTTTTAAAGTGTTAACAATTAAAAAAGGATAAATATTGTGTTTCAACCAATTCAAGTATGTCAGGGATTTGACTTTTCACCCCTATAACGTGACACCTGGGTCACGGATGGGGTCCACTCTACTGTTCGGTATTTATGATGCACGAGGATTATCCCTGACAAATTTAGCTTCAATCGGAAGAGATTGTTTGTAGATTTTGACCTTGACTTGACCTTGGGGTCGAGGGACATCATAGCCCTTTTACCATTAATGTTACCTCACTGTAGCAATAACGGGTTTTGCTGTCTTCTATAGGCTGAGAAATATAGCCAATATTAGCTGATTTTAGATTTTTTACGCATTGACATTTGACCCCCTTAATGAACCTGTGACCCGATATACAAAAAAACCCTCATATACACAGCCAAAAATGCTGTTCAAGTGCACAAAAAACGAAACAATTCTGCTATGATAGTTCTTGAGTTAAAAATTCTTGAAGTTATTTTGCTTAAAAACCGGAAGTGACATGGAAATGCCTTGACCCCCAAAACAAAAAATACTTGCATACCTTGGGTAACACAAATGCTTATCTGAAGATTAGGTCCACTTACTATGTTGGATTTTGAGATAAAAATTTTTGAATATGTTTGGTTTTGACCGGAAGTTCCCGTTTAATGACCTTTGACCCCCATGCAGAGCACAACCTTTGTGAAGGGTCTTAAGTTGCTTCATATGTAAGAGTCACGTGACCATGCAACTTTGCATATAGCAGATAGCTATTTTTGAGGATTTTTGAAGTTTTTTTCACATTATGACCGGAAGTGCCCCTTAATGACCCTAAATTGACCTCTCGACCCATAACTTTTTTGAAGGGTCCCAAGCTGCTTCTCATGCATGAGTCACGTTACCGTGCAATGTAAACTGTAGGAGGAGATACAGTTTAAAGAAAATCACACTTTTGACCCCTGTGACATCTAGATGACCTCGACAGGGGTCAACGTCAAGCGACATGTTTGGCTCACTCAGCGGTCATTTGGTGTAAGTCTGGTCACAATACGTCAAACCATGACTGAGCTAGACGCAGTTGAAAGGTTGCCAGAAAGAAGAAAGAAGAAGAACGCATCAGAAACAGAACAAGACGGCCTGAGGGCCGTCTTGTAAAGAAGAAAGAACGCATCAAAAACAGAACAAGACGGCTGACGGCCGTCTTGTAAAGAAAGAACGCATTAAAAACAGAACAAGGCGCCTGAAGGCCGCCTTGTAAAAACCACAAGCTTAAGTTTTGAACTTGCCCGCTTTACTATTCAGCCCTATAGAAATACATACATGAATTTCCTGTCGTACACGACAGAAAATTCTATATCATAATGTGATTCATAAAGACAACATGTTCAACCTCTTCATCTCAGTTGTATTAATATTACATTGGTCAACATTATAAGTATGCATAAACACTCGGGAAAAAAAAAAAAAAAAAAAAAAAAAAAAAAAAAAAAAAAAAAAAAAAAAAAAAAAAAAAAAAAAAAAAAAAAAAAAAGCCCCCCCCCCCCCCCAACCACCCCACCCCAAACCCCCCACCCCCAACACCTTGGGCTGGGAATTACTTCACACCAGACGCTTCTCCAACAACTGACAATGTGCTATAAAATACATCACAAACTTGTCAACATCCAGTTTCCATCTGTTATTCATCCTGCATCATTCATCGGTAGACACGATCACCAGCTGAAGTACTCTATTCCTGTTGCATCCATCGATCGATATAAATACCCACGAACCGTCATCTGCAGCCTTCCAGGAAGTCGCCCTGTCTGCCATCAAAGAGATGCAGCTACCTGTGGGATCCAGACTGCTGTAACAACTTTGCCAGGCTTTTTAACGCACCCTAATTTCTTCATTTGTCTTCTACGCACCATTGTCTTCGTATATTTACCATTGGATTTTTGCCAACCGTTCTTCTCCACTATTATTTCATCACTTGCACCTTATGGCTATTGACGTGACGCCACACCAGCATCAATTCCAGTATAGCTACATCTAAGCTGCATAGGAGTTCTACTTTTGAGAATTTGAAGACAACTGTTGAAGGGACATTTAACGCTACATGGTGAACAGCATCTCCGCTATATCCGCTAGATAGATAGCCTTAACCAAACTGTACATGTATTTTGTTAGATTGTAAAGCAGCACTCTATTGGGACAAACATTTTTGGGGCCACAAGTTTAACACTTAAGTGCCCAAGCTAAAAAAACTTCCGTTAGTGCCCAAGAGGGGGGTTCCTAGGGACCCAACCCAGATAACCACTTTCCCATGGGAGTTTGATCATGACACTAACACAAGTAAATGGGGGTCACGTAAGAACCACATACCCACAATAAAAATGAAAATCCGACCTTTGACCTATGACCTATGGCCAATTGAAATTGTCACTCTTCGAAAGAGAGTGGTTCGCACATTTCCATCCTCAGAAACTCCAATATAAGGTTTTGAACCAAAATAATTCATTATATCTACTCTAGAATAACCAATTAAAATAATCATTGCAAAATATAGCCAAATTTATACCATCTTGTATTTTTCTCTGAAACTTCAAAATCGCCTTATTTTTCTCATAGACTTATACAGTTAAGAGCACGGCATGACAAAATTCAAATTGATGCTATCAACATATAAAAGGTTATTTGATTTAAGTATTATTAATTATTAATTAATTACCTCCTAAGGTATATATCTAAGCAAATCCAAAGATTTAATTACTTTAATTTTTTAATTAGTAAAATATCTTGATTTTTTCACTTCCGTTAGTGCCCAAGGGGGGGGGGGGGTTCCTAGGGACCCAACCTAATTATTCTAATGAAGCCGTGGGCGGATTAAATTTTTTTGTATCAGGAGAAGCGCATTCATAAATCAGACAATTAGCAAAAAACTCCTTGAAAATTTTGATTGCGTAACCGAGAAATCGCAAAAAAAAATCAAATGTTGGGTACTATGGGCACTTGGGCACTTAAGTGTTAAGTTCATCTCAACTGGAGTTTTACTGATTCTCTTTTAGGAGTGTTCCAGCTTTCATGAGATGGTGTAATGGTGTAGTTGGTGTAATTTGGGTGGTCTGGTTGAGGAGTTATGGCTGATTATTTGAGACAGTTGAAAAACCTGTTGTGCTAGTTTCGGCTATCCTGATATCAACAAAGTTCCCATTAAAAATCACCTTCAAGACATTCTTTATTGAAAATTAAAATGAAAAGTAGGTATAAAGTGCTGCTTCGAGTAATATAACATAATTTATAACTTTATAATGTCGCAATTACTAATACATGTAGCATTGGGAAATTAAATTCCAAACAGTCTTGATTTCTCAGCTTTACTCCAGATTTCAGCAGAAGGTAGAACCATAAAACACCCTTCTTGAAAGTAAACTGCCACCTTTGAACACCAACCATCCTTTCCTTTATTGCTCTTTGTTGAACACTGCTGTTTTCATCATATTCCTCCTTGTCATCTTGGAGGCAGTGGGGAATAGGGACGGGTAAATTGTCCCTCCACATTAGAGCGTTGTCCATCCCTCAACAGACTTGTAAACTGTAACATTAGTTTCAGCAGTCAAATTCCCCAAATTTCCATGAATTTCATGATTATTGTCCCCTGAGAGTGAGTCCCTCATTTCACCCACAACATAATTATTTCTGGTGCTTTCACTGAAAATAATATATTGATTAGGCCAATGCATTCACTCTGATATGTACAATATTCTTTTGTTTGAAAAAGGGAAATAATCCCACAATGATGCTTCACGCCATATACCTTTAGTTTCTTGAACCTTGATGTGAAACTGGCCCAAGTGGCATTTTATCCTTTGTGTTCAACTGACAATATCTCCGCTTAGGGTCCATCAAATTGGATGAATAAAAACGAGGGATTTAGCTTATGGATCTGTCTAACAAATAAAGTCAAACTATCTGGCAAAATGCACGTTTATTTTTTATAATTTCGTTTGATTGTATAGTTTTTATTGGGACCAGTATGATGTTGTTCAACATAATAGATATTTTCAATGAATCACACCGATACAGCTGCCGGTGTTGACATCAACTATCTTAATTATCATCGTTATCATCAATTTCTTAATCTTATTGTCAGTGAATTGTATATCTAATATTATCTCATCGTTGTTCGTATTATAGTATGATAATATTATTATAATGATCTCGTATCATCACGTTATCATCTCATTATTACTATCGCCTTATTCAGTATCTCTATTACATTTATCTCATTATTAGCATACATTATCTTCCATTATTCTCCATAGGACTTGGTTCCGGTTGCCCATCGCCGCTATTTCGTAGCAGATGTTATGGTGTTCTACCATCATTGGCGCTCGAGGATATAGCGTACATGTTTGGGGGAGTTGGATCAGCTGGAGCGGTGGGGGGCAGCCGGTTGCAGGAGGGGCCAGCGCAGCCCAAATGCCTATGGAGAGCAGCTTACCAACTTGGGATATCCGAGTAGCGGAGGATATGAGACTCCAAATTAGGATTCGGAAATGGGTTTGGATCCAGTAATGGCTATGGAGTAAGTAAAAACCATTCGTGTTTTTCTTTTAAAATAGAAAAAAACCAATTAAGCATTTTAAGCTGTAAATGTGTTAGTCGCATCAATAAATATTTCCATCCCAGTTTTACCCTTTTACTTTTGGGCTATTTTCAGCGTTTGCAATACATAACTCTAAAAACTATCTCGTATTTCAACATGGTACGTATTTGGAATCCTTATAAATATTTTATATACTTTCAACAAGATTGATGAAGATTTAAGGGTGCAACAAGAAATTCCAAATAACAGATCTCCCTAAAATGTGACAATTCTGATTTTTTGCACTGGTGTAAAGCAAAAAGATCCCATCTAAAAGCTTAGCACTTTTGGTAAAAAGTTTTTAATTTCTAAGGTTATAGGAGCAAATAGAAATTCAGCCTGTGTTTTCCATTGAAATATACGCATATACTATCACTTTTCATCTTTATCGTCTGAAAACCAAGTAAAAGGTAGGAATCTATTTAGTGTCAATCCACATGAAATCACTACATACAAAGAAAGTATGGATGAATGAAATGGCCGTATGATCTTTAAGCCTGCAGTACCTTCCATTGTCCATGCGATGACACATGAGAAATCTGCGACGGATGGCCCTATAGGAAACAAATAGTTCTGTGCAAGCATGCCTGAATCCTCTGTGTAATTCAGACTTCAGAAAATACACAGAAGCCCCATCATTTGAAGGGCGTCGGCACTTATGGATATACAAGGTGGTCATAGAATCTCAATCAGGTTTCAGTTTTTTTTTTAATGACTCACCCTGTATTATGGATATATGCATAATTATAAAAATTGCAAGAACTCCATTGGCTGGATGTTCAGGAAAGAATAATCTTTAAAGTATTTACGTTGTAACATAAATTTTCAATTCAGATTAACGATACGTCAGCCGTATCTTGCTGCTGGAGTCAGTCGGACTTGAGCCTCGATACCACCTTTGTCTGTACTACTTACGACAAATTGCTTTAATCCGCTGAAAATAAAGACTTTAGGTATAAGTCAGAGGGTGTTTTGATCAATCCACAAGGCATTGTCATTGTGCCTATACTGTGGTGTACTAAACTCATGTCAGTACTTAGAAAAAAGGTTAAGAAGTTAGAGGACCACAAAACATTTATGATCAGCATAAAATTCCCCAAGTACAAGCACCTTGGGGGCTAAAGGAGTGTAAAAGTCAGGATTTTTAATGTGTTAGGAATAGATTTTTGTGGGATCATTAGACTTGTAGGTGAGGTGAAATTCCCAAAAATGATGCATGGTGGGATTGACTCAAACACCCTCTGGGTAGAAGTATGGCCTTTCGCAGGTGGATTTAATTCCTCGCTGTCAACGGAGAATATAGTACTGTTTATTCTTCATTAAAAAACACCAGTCCTCTTTGACAAGAAAATTGACAAGGAAACTCAAAGCCTGGCAGCACATTCACTCTACATTATAGTTTGTTCGCTAGACCCTCAACACGTGTCACATATCCTTTTGAATGCAAGCACATGATCAAAATGATTGCAATGGCTTTGTGCTTGCCACACCCCAAATAATTACCATTGGTTATATGTACAAAATGGCTAATAAAACGTATACCGTACAACGGCGGTGGACTTTGAACAGCGAGGTGACTTTGTACACACATTGAAATAGTTCAACTGTTGAGACCATTTTCTTTAATGGCAATTTTATTTTCTGGTGAATATGAGATGGATACTGTAATATTGTTACAGGATAGTGACCCTATCTAGGTGTTGCCTGCCACCTTTGTACAGCCCTAAAAGTGTTGCCAAAAATTTACCATGATTTTCATACATGGTGAAAAATCTTAATGGATTCCATGGTAACCACTGGTCCGATCAAAGAAATGTTTTACTGTGTGGATTAGTAAGACACTAGGGGTAACAATCAGCAGTTGGAGTACCTTCTTACTTTTCTTTTCGTTTTTGGCTAAAATGACAAAAAAAAGGATGATGGGGTGACGAAGTTTCTTTCAAGTCTGGGGCATTTGGACTGTGAATACGATAAGTACCCATTGGATTGTAGTGTCAAACAAAGATAATTCAGGTAAAGTGATTTTGTTGAAATTTGGCCTTCACACCTTCTCATGTAACGATCTTCAGACGTAAGACCCTCCACAATACTCTACCAGTATGCAATCGCTGTCTGTTTGTTGTTAATTTTTTTAAAGTTCCCAAAATGTTAAAGCAGCCCCAATTAGGTATGAGGTTTGAATAACAGATCAAAATGAAATGCTGTTCAAAGTCTCCCCACTGCGAGGTAACTTTGAACACCTGAAAAAAACAAAAAAAATAATATACACAGCATGTAAATAGTCCTTCAAAAAAGAGACCATGAGAAAGGCCATTACCCCAGGAGGTATTTGATAGCCAAATATCAGACTTTGGGTCTATTTGCTACCAAAAATTTACAAAAAACAAGAAAGTGTTCAAAGTGACCCGGTTTAAGGTATCTCATAACGAAGCGATCAGTTGCTTAATTATGCATTAACTGGGACTGCTGGACCCTTGCCATCCAAGCAGCAAGAAGATTCCATAAGTTTTTTTTTTGAGCTACTGAAACATGAAGGGACAACGTTGAGTTCCGATCCCCTCTGAAACTGTGGCTTGTCAAAATATTCATATGGGGTGGGTGTATTAAAATATGTTACTGTAAGTACCTCAGTAGTAAGCCTCACACACCTTTTGGTCTTATTTGTGCTGATTTTTATTTTTAAATAATTTTAACACAATAGGCCCAAGGAAGTTCCAGTTTCTACTATTTTTCAATTTTAACTTAGAACTGTCACATTTATTTACCACTTTCCCAAACACTTTTCGGCCAGAGGTGGTTGGGGCCAAAGGGGGGGGGGGGGGGGGGGGGACCAGATTTATTTAGTGGTGTGGAATCTTGTATGCACAACCCACTTTTACCAAGCGATTGGCCAACGGATCGGTGCCTTTGCTACAGTAGGAAACGCAAACGAAGCATAAGCGTTAAAAGGTCAATTTTTAAGAGTTCGAACTTTGGTGAGCGGCATGCGCACTAGTGGGTCACGCGGAGGATATTTTTTCGCGCGGTTTTCATTAGCAATTTAATGATTAATTATTAACACCGGAGAGGAACACTTAATTCCCACAGACTCCTGAATAAGTAGGGATATGTATATTTTGTTTATAAAATATACAAGTTTTCAATCGGCTTTCTCGACAGTCGATATAAGGAAATTAGCCATGAATCATGTGTCAACTTCCAGCAGAATTTTGCAATGTTTACATTTTTCAAGTACCTGCGAATCTGCATCTTATCAGATGAATGACTTATTTTTATCATGATGAGATAAAATTATTGGGTAATTTCATCTTCTGATAGGATTTATCGATGGCAATGACCGTACTTTAGAAAAATGCAGTGGAAAACACGTTGTCAAAAAATTGAGGGGGGGGGGTTATTTGACAGATAGATCAATCTATACCTATAGAGTTGATCTATTGATCTCAAAATGACATTATAGGGGCTCCATCAAGTCTAAAGGCTCAAATAGGTTGAACACTACTCAAGATACACTAAAAGATTTGAGAAGTGATTTAGGGAGTCAGTTCAGGCCGAGGTCAAATCTGCTGCATCAAAATTATAACTGTGGAAATAGTTTAAATTTTGTTTTTAAGGGACACTACCGATTTTTAGATATAACATTTTGTTTGTTTTTTAAATCCGATCAAGTATGCACATTTTAAGAAAATTTCAACGGACATAAAAGGTCAGGATGGCATTACATTTTGTTTGATTTTTTACTAAAATGGATGAAAACCTCTAACTTTAAATGATGAAAGGGGTACTACCTGATTTAGAGCTATAACAATAAAAGCAACCAACTTGGGGAATATTATCTGCACTATAACCTTTTACTTGATGGTAATTTTAATTTCAAACAGTTGCGAATTTATATGATTATCACAAACCTATGAAGAATATTAATATTTTTTATTAGACCATGATATTTAAGGCAGCTATTTGCTGTCTCAAAAGCAAGTAACATTAATACATCAATAATAATCATAATATAACAACCAAACTCGCATCTTAATTGTGCAAGCGCCAGTGTCTTGAGATCGAATTTCGTCAGTACTTTTATCATTGGCGAGACATTTTCATTAGGGGAGGGAGAAGCCGGGAAAGAGCATTTGGGGGGGGGAGGCAAAATACGTATTCCCCAAGGAACTTGTTACTCTACCTTCTTCATGGCTGACTGAGCGCTTCCTTCTCCGCTGGTTTACGTCCACTGCTTTATCAGATCTTTATATTACTTTGTTCTTGGAAATGTTGAATACTCTAATATCTTTATAATAGTTTCTTGAAACAGAGAAGCAATTATGATTGTAGGGGAATGGTCTGTAAAAAGAGTAAGTTTGTTGAAAAAACACCCCATTCCTCTGTCGTAATTATGTTGTAAAATAAATGCAATGTAAAAACAGAGAATGGCTGGTGAAGTGAATTAGTTTTTGGTGCTCTTTGGGGATAGCGTCTATACTAGCTAATAGGTTATACTACTAAATGAGATGTGTCTGTCTGTCCCGGCTATGCGTTATCTTTACCTTTGTGGGCTTATATTTGGCATGAAAGTAGGAGAGAACAGTCTGACCTTTGTTTGCAGGCTTTCAGAGTGACCTAACAGTTTCACAAGTCATCTAGAGGTCATTTGCATATAAATGTCTATGACCACCCCAAAATTGGTCAAAGGGCCGATGAACAGAGCACAGAACAACTCTGAGGTCAAAGGTCACACATAACGACAGTTCGCAGACCATACAGTAAGGCGGCAGTAACGATGGGGCTTGGTGCAACTTGGTGTAAATGCTATACTGTCCTTTCCCATACACACTTACAATAGGTATCAATTTGACTCCCGATGACGGTCAACTATCATGAATTAGAGAACATTAAGACTCTACTTCTATTTTGGACGAAATCGGAGGAGAATCCCGCTATGTCGCATATCGTGTTGACACAGAGTACTGAACCTGCTCTGTCTGGGCAGGGTCTTGCCGCTGACGACACAGGGCGTTTCTCAGAACCCATTACCTGTCTTGTTGATGCGTCTGTAAATGGCAATTTCCTTGGACACAACCCTCCCATCCCACCCTTTGGTGTGATTGCCCCTTTTCGGGAAGGAGTTTTGGGGTAACAATGATAGGATGAGTTAAGTTTCTCAAAGAACTACGATTAAGATTGGATGAGTTGTACCTCTTTCATCATGCAAGAATAGAATAGTGAAAGATGGGTCACCTTCCCTAAAGATAGAGAGGATTGGACGAGTTGTACCTCCTTCATTATGTGCATGAAATAAAAGTAAATGTTGTTCAGCCTTACTACATATCAAGATTGGATGAGTTATACCTCCTTCATAAGTTCAAAATAGAAATATTGTATGATTTTCACCTTGTCACTAAAGGGCCAGTTTGGATGAGTTATACCCTCCCTGCAAATTGGGATGAGTTAAACCTCCTCATAAGGTGCAATCAGGGATGTGTTAAACCTCCCTCATAAGTGGATGAGTTAAACCTCCTCCCTCAAAGTGCCATAAGGATGATTTAAACCTCCCTCATAAGTGAAAACAATAGAATAGTGATGAGTTCAGCCTTCACTAAATGGCAATTTTTGGATGAGTTATCCCCCTCATAAGTTTGGATGAGTTAAACCTCCCTCATATGTTGCAAGCATGATGAGTTAAACCTCACTTATAAGTTGGATGAGTTAAACCTCCCTCATAAGTGTATAAGGATAGTTAAACCTCCCTCATCAGTGCAATATAGAATAGTGAATGATTTCAGCCTTCACTAAAGAGCAATTGGATGGATGA
This sequence comes from Ophioderma brevispina, assembly GCA_023653785.1. NCBI lineage: Eukaryota > Metazoa > Echinodermata > Ophiuroidea > Amphilepidida > Ophiodermatidae > Ophioderma > Ophioderma brevispina. The sequence continues at coordinate 14,316 of JAMKCH010003861.1, forward strand.
GTTCAACCTCCCATCTTTGGATACTAAACCTCCCTCATAAGTGTTATAAGGAGAGTTAAACCTTCTAAGTGCAATATAGAATGCGGAGCTCAGCCTTCAAGAAAGACTATAATTTATTACTGGACTAGTTGAACCTCCTTCATAATTATAGGATTTGTAATAGTTAATGATCATTATTTTATGATTAAGTGCAAGTTTCTATCACATATCTTTGCTTTGTTAATATTGACGCCCCCAAATCAATAAAGATTGGTGATTGTACCATCTTTCGTTTTTCGTTCGTTCGTTCGTTCGTGCAAGTCCAAAATCACAGTGAAGATCCGTCCTTTACCCAGCGAATAGTTTTCATCATCCATGTTGATCAGGCCTGAAATTCCTCTGGGGGACTTGTAAACCTCACGTCAGCTATGATGTGCTAATGGTTTGTGGCTCTCCACAAATCGCAGTTTGGTGATGTTTCTACTCCGATCTTGTGAAGGAAGTTTCTTTGACGACCGCACGCCAGTTCTGAGTTGTGAGGTTGACCCATGCTTCCTATCAAGGTCACAGCCTTTGGGCTTGCTATATGGGCTTTCCACAAACTGCCTTTAGGTTCAAGTAGAGGATGACCATTGCCTAAACCATCTGTCATTGATCAATATGATCGATAGGATACTGTTACTGCAGTGTCATGGATTGGGTAGCTAAGTGATTCCGTGGAATTCTCGGATCCTCAAAGGGTGTTGGTGGTGGGTTTAGGCTACCAGCTTCATCACATTTCTTGGCGGCTTGAACGTCTGAAGGTTCCTCCTACGATTTGCAGGAGCTATGCCAACAGATTGGGGAGGTAGTCTACAAGGCCGTTGCCAAGGCACCACTAACAAGTCCTCATTCATCATTCATACCGAATCAATCTTGCGTGATGTACGCTGTTGACTCCATACTGGTCAGCGTATTCAGCAGGGATTATGCCAATGCAACATTGATGTATGTAAGGTGTCAATGATGCACCCCATCCAGTTCTTGCGAGCCTTGTGAGGAGATTGGCAAGAGACTGCGTCTTGGCAGTAGGTAAGTAAGGCTGCTGTCCATTGTGACGCCAAGTACTTCGTTTTTGGGTCATGTGACATTTTTTCTCCATCTAAGTGATGTTGATTTCTCTTTTTTGCGCATCGATTTTTTTCCCATGTGAAACAGAGCTGCGTTCTGGTTTGCTGAGTTTTCCAGTGCCAGCGGTGGAAGAATTGGCTTACCGTGATTAGGTCTTTTCTGCAGCACTGTTTCTAATGACTCAAAAGGAGTCAAAGCAGCTATTCCAAGTGCCTTCGTCTTCGTATGAGTACTGCGAACATCTCCGCTTTGGCATATCTGAGACGTAGATGTTGAAGAGATTGGGTGCCAGGAAGAGAATCTTGTGGGACACCATTCCGAGTTTTTCGCTTCCTACTGCTTGCCCATTTGATGTCCCCAGGACGAAAGAATCTGGTCTTGGGATGAGCAACATAATGAACTTGACAAGCCTGACACAGGGAGATTTTGAGTGCTTGAGGTAAAGGCCTCGGTCCAGAGACTGTATCGTACGCGCAGTTTAGGTTCAATGAGACTGCTCCAAACTTCTGCTTCTTCTGGAATGCTGTCTCTATTCATTAACTAGTCTTGCTATCTGGTCGTTGTTATTTAACCTTCGATCCAGCTTGGGGGCGGGGTAAATTTGCCTCGACCGTATCATTGATCCGCCGAGTGTATAGTCCGCTCAAGCCGCTATAGATGTGATATGTAGCGAGATGGGTTCTGTAAACTCCCTGCAATTTCGTTGTTGTGTCATGATTTCCTGCTCAATAAGTCCAAACACCATTTTAGCAATTTTGACTACTTTGAAGTCATTGTGTACTAAAGTAGTCCTATAAACTTTGTTACATTCAGATATTACTACAATTGTACAAAATGACTTTTGATAGATCAAAAATTTGACTACAAAGTGGTTGGTGTATAGTTGACCCGTTATCAGGGGTCAATTTGACTACCTTATTTTTAGTGTATACCTGCCACGACAAAGGCGATCCAAGGCAGCACTAGTTTCAGCGATCCTGTTAACTTCCGAATCGATGTTGACGGATGGGGCTTACCAGGAGCTGGTTGATACATAACTTATTTTGGTACGCTTGTCAACCGTACCTTGACCAGGCTGAGGGAGCAGATTTTAGTTTTCCATCAGTTGCTCAGCATCATTTTCTGTAGCAGCAATCAAATGCACTGTCATCGGGGCAAAGATTAGCTTACAAGCTGGTTCCTTTCTTGCATCTTAGTTTTTGCCTGCAATCGTCTCAGGTTGAACAAACAGCCATCAAATCTTTTGTTGTAGTTTATGGCCATTGCAAGTCATTTTGAAGGCATAAGGGAAGCAACTCCGCTGAGAACATCATGCTGATAGTATTGGTGCCAAACACCACCTGTTTGACGCTTTAGCTTCTGTGACTGGGAAGTTGGCAGATGATGCTTTTGCCATCATGAAACTGGCGCACCATAGTGATGAGTGTCTCGCATGGGCAAACCAAATTTGGACCGATTGTCTAAAACCTTTCACGGCAGACTGAATCAAATGCATTTGGTAGATCGCCCACAGGTGCGATTTAAATTTTGCTCTTGGCACTTTTCTTGGAGTTGACGAGCACCAAAAATCATATCGGTGGGACCACGATTTTTTATAAAAGCGCACTGACTCCAGGTAGAATATCCTCCTCCTCAAGGTGACAGTTGAGACGGTTCAGGGTAATTTAGGAGCTATGGGTCGTTCTATTGCTATGCTAATCAGCAACCTCCAAATTAACCAAAAACACTTTCTTAAATCTTTTGTCAAATTAGTTTGACTGGGCATTGTTTAACCCTTGTCCAACCAAGGGTTTTTACTACAAACATTCACGACCTCCTACTGATTTTTCGTAATTAAAGGGACAATATCATCTTGTTTGGCATCGTGTGTAGCTACAGATGGTTCTTTCGTCAAATAAAGTAAAACACATATCAAGTTTTAACAATATGACGTCATAGTGAGTCAGCACTGCGACCTGATTTATAACGTTACTTGAAGCAAACTCGAATCAAGGGATTTTCGACCATTTTCGCATTCATGCAAGCAAAATTTGGTATTTATTGGCAGTGAGGGTGCCAAGTAAGCATAGACATGGTATTACTCAAACAAATAAAAAAATAGGGCAGTATTTTGCTTACAGTAGCATCACACGTAACAAAAGTACCATTTGGCATTTCCACAGTAAAAGTATAAGGAAGGTGGCAACAATCCCCTACCTTACGAATTGGACGGAACTCACCTGAGCATCGTGAAGATGGTACCTCCATTTTTTGGCTAAAATGACCACAAAGGATGAACTTACAATTACATAAAAAACAGGGAATCATATCCGTTAGAGGGGGTCGTAACAACACTACCCTCCTTGTATGGACGAGGGTTAATATGTATTCTTTAAAAGGAAAAAAAGAAAAGCGGGTATTCCCCTTTTCTAAATATACTTTCCACCACTGTTGTGATTTTTTTGGTGTCTATTTGGAAATCAGCTCCCTCAAATTCACCTAAAAACACCAAAAACCACCAACGAAAAAACCAAATTAGTGTATCTGCGCTAGTTTGATAACGCTATATTTCAAAATTAAGAAAATAAAGGTAATTCCCTTTTAAATCAACTTTCCACCTATGTGGTAATTTTTGTATGTGTCTGATTTAAAATCAACACCTCAAGTTGAGCTAAAACACTTCTTAAACTTTTAGCAAGTAGTGTATCTGCGCATGGTTTGATATGGCTATATTTCAAAAATATAAGGAAAATCGGGTTAATTCCCCTTTAAATCCATTTCCACCACTTGCAATTTTGCATGGTGCATATTAGTACTGCAGAAACCTCGAATTGTCCGAAAACACTCCTCAAACCTTTAGGATCTTGGTAGGGTTCCCTCAACTATGTCACCTATGGATCCCATACTACCACCTGGTTAGCTCAGTTAACAAGCGCGTATTCAAGTAAGGCAGTGATACGGGTTCGAGTCCAGCCAAAGGCACTATTTTTTTACACACTCGGTACGCTGGCCAGCTCCAGGAAAAAGATTAAATATTATTTAACTGTTATTACATCACTTTACATTTTTCTAATCTCATTTGGGGGGGGTCTTAAGGCGTAGGCGAATTTGGCGTGGTGGACCTTTTCTCCTAAACTGCATGTACGCCATCGCAGACTGAGCACCTTACCGGTTATTCCCTTACCGAAAAAATCTCAATATGCACACAGTTGAATGGGATTCATGTTCTTTATTCCGCATTGACTTAATTGATTTGTTTCACTAGAAAGCTTGGAGATTTCAATGCAGTCGTCATTTAGTCATCATTACTTTTTTTCTTATCTTTTAGAGTGCTTTTCTCTCTGTAAAACGATACCATTTCCCAATATAATTACTAACAACTTAACACCCATTTTTTCCTTCTGAAAGTTTCCGATGCAAGATACACAAATAAAAGCTCGGTTTTCTTCTAGCATTTCTGCACGAGGTTCGTATCCACTTGCGTCATGCTAGCGTGTCATTGTCACGCATGCAAACACCTTTTCAGGTCGAAAACACCAACATGCGAATGGCCGTCTTAGCATGCCATAATTCACGATTTTTTCAGACAAACTAATGTACATCAAGATCTAACTCTGTAGCATTTTTCGTAGATGGCGAATTCTCATGGGCCTAAATATGTTCTTTTTTGTTGTTCGTTTATCTGACTTTCGCCCATTTTGGTACGTATTTTCGGCGTGTTTAGCTTTAATTTTCTGGCACGGAATTCACATATCTCTACCAATTTCTACTGGAAATCAAAGTTTAGTATTTTATATGCGTGGTAAGTTACATAAATTGAACCGAAAATTTCAATATCATTTCGATTTTTAAATTTTTCTTCGAGGACTCGCACTCGCGAATCTGAGCGCGTGGATTTAAAATGTTGTGACGTCATATCGGGGGTCACGTCCTGAAAAAAATTACCGGAAGTAATGCCACTGGCGTTCCTACTGCTAAGCATCGTCTTCATAGTTCTTTACCCAACACTGATAGCTGATTATCCAATATGTAGACAATATTGCAGCTGAATTGAACACATTTTAACACGGCGCGATAACCAAAAATCTATTTTATAAGGCCACGTAAGCAAATAAACCAGTTCATCGTCCCCGCCCGCTCCGATTTTGGACGCCGCACTGATTTTTTGTTATAGGTTTTCCCGGACGATTTCGCACAATGTGCATGATATTTTGTAAAATATAAATTCCATTTCGCGCTTATTTTTGGAATGAGGTATATTCTGGTTTCAATTTAACAAAACTTAACATTCAATTTCGTTTTTTCTTATTCAAATACGTGAAATGATCAACGACTTCATTTATGAGATTACAACTAAACATATTAGGCTTTCCGGTTGATATACAACGCCGAGTTTCAACGTTTGTGAAATCGATTTCGCGGTAAATCAATGTATCATTGTTACATTGACAAATTGAATTATTTCTGTTCCATTTATGATCATTTAAAATTACAAACGGGCAACCAATAATCAACTAAAATATATTGTCGCGCCTATGTATGTATGTATGTTGTATGTATGTATGTATGTATGTAGGTATGTATGTATGTATGTATGTATGTATGTATGTGTTATCTACTTTCACTAATCATACCCGACCCCCCCCCAAACCCCCCCCAAAATGCATTAATTGTACTTATTTTTAACCCACATTGTAGTCTTGTACGTATGTCCACACCCCCACATTATGTAGGTGCGAGTACCCCACAATTGATTTCTGTGGTAGGTGTGTGCATGTAGGGGTTGGGGTGTGTGTGACTTAATTAGAATGTTTTATTGTCACTTCCTTTATATTTTTCTTCAAACAATTTAAAAAAGTAAAAAGTAAAAAACTATAAAAAAGATTTTTTTGTCATATAGGCCCTACGTTCACTTATCTTTTTACATACATTTTATTCTGAAGGATTTATTGTGAGCTATATTTTACAATGCTGCGAAATCGATTGCTTATCTAGCGAATTCGACGGAACAGAAATTAAAACGAAAACTTGATGTACATGTCATTCAATGTCATTGAAGACGAATTACCAATATACGAAATTGAGTGTACATTCGGGAAAAACCCGTATGCCGTTTTTTAACGATAGTAATACACTTAAAGGAAATTGAATATCATTTGCTAAATGGAAAACGGGATTGTCAACGTTCATTTCATTTCGCACGAAATCGAATACATTTTACAAATAAATATGACATTGTGTGAAATTGCTCGGGAAAACCTATATTAAAAAAAGGCCACAAAAGGGAAAAACGAGTTCAAAAAAAAAAATATCGGAGCACGATTGAACGGCTAACCTATTTAAAGAGTACATCCTTCCTTTTATTGAGAATTTCTTCAACCTTATTGCATACTACTATTTCCAAAATGCAAACGCAAATTATATCATGGTGTCCATCTGAGGACCATGGCGGCCATCTTTAAAAAAAAGATAATAAAGCAAAAAAAGGGCCTCCCTCAAACAACTTTTTTTCAAAAGTCCGGACGCATCACACTGTTTTATTTTTTTTGCTGGCCTAACATCCCGTTCAAAATATCAATGTGGCTCCTTATTCCCCTTACCTCCCTTCCCCTCCCACTCCTTCCCCCTTCTCTTCTTTCTTCCTCAGCCAGAATTAGAAACAATAAATCAATGAAGAGTATTTTTTTAAACAACAGTGTCCCTCTCTTTTTCTTGTAATTGAGATCGGCGAGACGGGCCTTATGGATTCTAGTATCAATACATATGGTGGACAACGGTCTGCTTTTAGACTTAGGAACAATTTAGGACGAGAAAACGTGTTCTGTGGTAATTAGGTGGCAGTATTTTGTTTCATTTTTAAGTTATCAGATCAGTCCATTTTAATAAGACCTTAATTTTCTTTTTCTTTGGTTTTTAAATGTATATTTTTATATATAATTTTTGACTTTAAAAAAAAATATCTAGATTAAGTTGAAGGAATAAATGATTACCAATCTTGAATTTGTGTTAGTGTCTAGCAGTCTTTCTAGACTAGTCAAAAGTGTTGCCAGAGTGTCTGATATAGCACCTAGCCAGAAAAGCGCCCAATACGAGACAATGAAACCATTCGCATGGTGGATGTAGACATGTGTAGCAATACAATATTAGTTTTGGATTTTTTGTCTCAAATTTAGTTTTGGATGCTTTTTTCTCACAATTTTGATTATAAACAAACGAATTTTTAATGTGTATATTAAATTTAAATGTAATCTCTGTTATTTTGAGCTTTTAGTGTGTTTTTTTTTAACGATGCACCGATTCAGTGAAAAGTAATGTTATTATGATCGCTTTTACAAAAGCAAAAAGTGACAAATGATTTGTGAATATTAAAAATACATTTGTGTTTAGCTAAATCTTTTCTCATAGCAAATTTTAACCTTCGTCTACCGAATATTGGGAGTGTTTCCTTCATTTTTTGCCCATTTTTTCCCTCCACCTTGCTAAAAATACCTTTCTGGTACCAAATCATTAAATGTAATATCAAATTACATTTTACGCTCCCTCTCATACAAAAATAAACATCCACCAGGGTATAGGTACAGGGTGATCCCAAAGTGATAGGGGTGACAACAAGAACCGAGGTACATAACACGACACAGAAATATCACAGACTCTTGATTTTGCTCCAATGGATAGCTATGTTCCTCTTCTTTCCATTGGTACTAGTAACAAAATAAATACCAACATGCCTAGCATTGCGGCAGAATGACGTCATAAATTTTTCACGTCAGCCAAACTATCAATTTCCATTACACACTGTAAAATAGGGGAAAATTCAATGTAAAAAATGTTAAGAATATCTGATTTTACTTGACGGAAAATGACTACTTTTTTATACGTCATAGTGACGTCATAATTGCAGTGTTGGTACTTATTTTGTTGTTACCAATGGGAAGAGGAAATTCTAGGGTTTCCTTGTGGTACCAAATTTATAGGAATCGGATATTCAGTAAGGAAAATCAAAGGGAGTGGCAACCACCCAGAACCCCATTTTTTGTTTAAAAAATGGCCCAGGTTGACGAGGGTTGAAGGTAAGTTACACTGATATGATTTTGCACTTCACTTTGCTTTTTTTATAGTTTTAATATTTTATTTTACATAGAGATGATTGCTGGTCGAAAGTCTTATACCATGTATCCCTTAGATCGCCTTTTAAATGAAACCACAATATTGTTTTGGGGGGCGGGCAGGGGATAGGTTAGATAAAATAATGTAATATTTTAATAAATTTCCATTTTAAAGTAGTATTTAAAAGTAATGTATTTACTACACCAAACTCAGGCTAAATACGAAATAACAATGAAAAGATGACAATACTGTAAGAATAGCTACCTACGAACACCTGTTTGACCAACTTAATCAAACAACTTACACCCTTAACTTCCTATTAAAGGGGGCAACGCCAAGATATTTGGACGTCGAACCAACTACCAACAATCACAAATACCATAGGAGGAATTGTGGTTTCTATGTGAATATAATGTGCTACAGTAACATAGTAAAAAAACACAGCTGTTGGCGAACAAAGACAGTTCAACAGCTTTATCAGTATCCGACCAAAAAAAAAAGATATCGAAGCCATGCATTAGCTTGTCCTTATATGAAATCACACACGGCCAGAAGTATTGCACATGCAGAAAAAACAATTTATATTCAAAAAAATTGATTTTAAAATGCACCAGGGAGTTTCTTGACTACACATTACGTATTATTGTTCAGAATTACATTTTCAGATAGATGCGGTTTCCCAGAAGCAAATAGTGCGAAAAACTTGCTTTGCTTGTCATGTTCCCTAAATTTGCGGTTTAAAAGATTCCACTAATGTATCTTTGCCGATTGTCTCCAGAAGAATACAGGCCACAGAAACGTCAAAATGGTTGGCAAAATATCACTAAAACTAACTGGATATATGGGTTTTGTCAGGGTCTACTTAAATTTGTATGGTAAAATCGGAGTGGTTGTATGGACCGGAATGAGATTGTCCTAAAAACGGGAGCACGTCCAGGGCGTTGGACTCGGTAATTTATGACAGAGAAAGCGGTCACAATATAACTTGAAACACCTTTTTAAAAAAAAAATCGCAAATTTTATCGCACCGTTGACATTTTGTTGCTTTGTCATGCACTGTGAACACGTAATTAGACATGTTTTAACCACGTGATTTTATGAGACGGTAGCAGTTTGATTCTCCAATTTTTCATCACATGTTTTTAAGACCAGCACCTCTTTTCCATTAACTTTATCTCATTTCCCGTCCTCAAAACCACTCCATTTTTTTACTGCAACATTAAAATAACCTGACGAACCCGACAATTTCATTAGCGCTATTTGAAGCCATTTCTTTTGTTTCTGTGTCTGTATTCCTTCTGGAGTGCAAACGGCAACTTATCGTTCGCAGTTCCTGTAATTCGCCATATTTGTGGAACATGACAATCAAATCAAACATGTTTTCACCCTCTTGGATTCTGGGGAATAACATCTGTATGAAAACCAAAAACTTGACATTTAGATGTGGTCAAGAATACATGGTATAATTGGAAATCAATTTGTGATTACGAAATTCGTTTTTGCATGTTGCAATACTTTTGGCCAGTGTATGTAATTGTGTAATAAATAATAATAAATCCCTGATTTTCGCACTGATGTAAACTTTTCCATCAAAAATATTCCCATCTGAAAGAATTAAGATGCATATATTTTTCTTTGGTACAAAAATTGTAAAAAAAATAATTTCGAATTTGAACAAATACAAAATTCATGCTGTTTTATCAAAATCACCTTTTATTTGCACTTACGAGACATTTGTCTAGCCAAATACCAGACAAGAAGCATATTGAGTGTCTAGATGAAAGCAGTGCATAAGATGTAATATATCTCTAACAGTAATCAAATGGTTTGATTTTCTTTATTAAAAGAAAATAACACGATTCTACAAGTCTACAATAAAAGATTAAACTTTAAGATAGTATGGAAATAGTATGTATATTATGCTAGTAGGACATGTACCCAGATATGATCAAATATGAGTAAAAACTCTTGAGTGAAATGTAAACAATTTAAAGTAAATATACTAAGTAGAAGCTATCATTAGGATCAGACGAAGGCGGCCAAGCCTCGATAAAAACAGTAACTCACCAAAATGAAAAGAAACTGATTACAATCAATAAAACTTCTCCACCGGATTTATTGCCTGAAATATGCTTTAAAATCGGATTTTTCGCAGTCCACAAGATAGTCCGTTTTACGTGATAAACCAATGGCGACGTTTAAATTTGGGATATCGTGGCCGCCAGAGCCTAATAGGGATGACTCTTAAAGGCTTACTCGATGATTTTGAAATGTAAAATAATTGTATTTATTACAAATTGTCAACGAGAACTGATATAAAGATAGTCACCTTAAAATTCTCATTCCGAAGTTTGAAATGAACTGGATTTTCAGTTTTGATGCAGTAAACATTTATGTACGGTATAGTGTAAGAATACCATACAAAGGATACTGTGTATAACAAAAATAGTGACTATAGTAGATTTCAAAATAAGTGAGACCGTATTAAAAGTTTGAGGTCTGTCCATTAACCGTGAGAGGTATGGGGAAATGTTTTAATGGCCACAGGTAGAAAAGTTTACGGTACTCATATAATGTACAGTATGTAGCTAGTAAATAAATGTTGACATAAAATAAATTGTTTAACATCTAAGATAGCTTCGATGTTTCATTTGAAGTATCAGGGTGAAAACACCAGCACATATTTCATTAAATGTTGTTATTTGAACATAACTTATCTTTGACACTACAAAATATCATTCTTTATCACAGTACTGGAGAAATAATGCATTCTTATATCAAAAGAGATTAGCACAAAGCGGATTTGACAAGTCCTTCTATGTTTTGTGATGGCAACAAGGGCCTAGTCTCCAGTGTCATGCAGGGGGTTGTTGAATATCCCGATGGATTTATGTATGGCAGTCTCACGAATTTGAATGCGTACTATTAGGATTTATTGAAAATCCAGGGCGTCATCTTCGGGAAATCTCCGAGTGAGCCTTTAATGCATAGACGTATCTTTGGAGTTCTTTCCACTAGCCGCAAGCGGCAAGCGATATTTTTAGGATAACCAAACCCAGTGTAATACTACTAAATATGTTTAATATGCCGATTTTATAGTTGATTCAAATTTGTGTTACTCTAAAAATGATTAAGACTAATTAAATCAAACAAAGGTATCAAGGGATTTTTGAAACTCAGCAAATTTCCATCAACAGTCGTAAATACCCACAATGCGTTGCCACCGTTCTGGTAAAAAGGTGTTGTTGTGTGATACTTGATATGCTTACATACAGCTATATGATAACAATCAATCAACAAAGAACGTTGCCGGTGGCTACGATGTTATTTTTCAATATTTTAAAGAACAGTATAAATGCTACAGAAGTCAACATAAAGCAGATTATTAAATAGTTCACCTCTTGGTTTGTTTAAATGGCTTGAGATTTTAATAAAACAAACCGAAAGTTAATGTTTGCGATACCCATAGTAAATGCCACACATACTGACTCAGGAGCATTAAGGTGACTATCACCAACACTTTGTATTTCGAATCTTTCAAGCCAGCCTTTAACGTAATGTATGTTTCTTGATAAGAACAAGTCAAGTATTAACCGAAAGTATGTTTATCAGTACTATGTTATTTCGTAACAATAACAACGTCAACAGTACTAATTCTATTTTATTGTGCATATTATATTTCTTTAATACCTTGTATTTTGCATCATTGGGGTTTTTCGTGTTTGTTGGTCTTTTTTGTGTAATGAAAAGAAGTCATATCATATTTAGTTCAATGCTTTTTATAGTCGATTTCAGTCATCAGTAACATCCAAAGTAGCCGAAATAGGAGGATAACTAGCAGGGCAGATTTTTGACAAATTATGGGGCAATTGTGCACTTGATGATAAAGTAATAGGGAACGCCATAGCTATAGATTTATCGAAGATTTCTCATGTTTTACTGTGTGTGTGGTCAATGAAAGATTACGTAAACAGTGTATTGTATCGAATTTATTAATTCTGAATAAATAAATTCGTCCTTTGGCCATGGACGCCGCTATTAGAATTTGTAAAACAACTAGCTGACAGTGGCGGATTTCAGGAAAAGGGCCCTGTCAGCAGTTTAAGGTGGGCCCCTTTGGCGTCAAGAATCAACGCAATATCGGCTAATATCGCACTTTAGTGCACTAAGGTGTGTCCGAGGGGGTCCTGAGAGTCAATATTTTTTAGGTGGCCCTTTCGCAGCTGCTAACACTGCTGACTCTTTAAATCCGCCACTGCTAGCTGATAGTCCATACATACAAATGAATAGGACATCTTTTTAGAATTACGGACTATGCTACCTGGCGAATTTCAAATGAGCCTCGCGCTTACATCAAACATTCTGAAAACTTATTTTATATGATATCTATTCTAGATTTAACACAAAACCCAGCATTTTTGGGATCCTTGTATTGGTTTACGGGTGTTTGCAAATACACGTCCCCTTTTTCCCCTAGAGTTTGTTACATAACGAGTTTAGCAATGTCCCATTATGAAATTGTTTTCAGCACATAAATGGTTAATTATTTTTAATGTAACTATGTTAAATCATCTTTATTCACATAATCAAAATATAGAATATATCATATAAAAAAGTCGCGTTATGTACAGACCAAGGCATCTGGGGTCTATTCGGACCACCAGGCAAGGTATAGGACAATTGCATTTTAACAAATAAAAACAAGTTTAAAAAAACAGTACCAGCAGTAAAACACTCAAATCAGACTGGTTGACAGATATGCAACCCTGGTCGACTACTATGCCTACATAATGTTATTGACAACATTCCACTCCTTCTCGTGCCTAGCAATGGAAGATGGAAAAAGAAGAGGTAAGAGCAGCTTTGGAGATGTCAATTTTTAAATCAGAATATTTGGTATGAGATTTGGCCGTGCGGAGAAGACGTTGGAGGCGCTCCTTATTAGGTTTTGTTATAAGGCCTCTTGAACCAACTTCAATAGGAAAAATGCTGCAAGTGTAGCCATTCTTTGTGATGTCGTCAACCAAAGATGCATATCTGTCAACTTTACCTTATGACTTTTTCAATATTTGCTTCGAAGGAACGGTGAGTTCGACCAAGAAGATCTTTTTTGACGATGGAAAATTCAAACAATGTCTGGTTTTTGGACTGTGGGGATGACGTCAGGCGGAACCGTACCCCCTGCCACAAGGTACCCCTCAATATCAGCTGTTATACGCGCCTTTTTGCTCTCAACAGTCTCGCTATGTTCCAGAGAGGCTATTATAATGCGTATGATGTTATTATGCCGCCAGATGTATCTGTCGAGCATACGAGTGCAGTTGTTGAGAATGTGGAAAAGGGTACCTTTGTTCTGACAGAGAGGGCAGTTACCACTCAAACGTTTCCCCATTTGTAAAGGTTGGTAAATGATGGTAGCGAGTCCAGGGCTGCATTAACAGCCCTACTCCTGTAAGGGGCCAATTGTTTATACATATATGTGTGTGAACTTATATCAGCAAAAAAAAAAAATCGCTTTGGTTCTTTGATTTTTAAAATTATGGACAAAATCAGATGACTTTTCGTCGTTTAGTTGCCCAAGGGTGGGGGTTCCATGGGACCCCCACTTATTAACTCATTAACGGCTTGGCCAATTTTAATTATTTTGGTATGAAAAGCAGCGCATTTAAAAGTCAGACAATTACAAAAAAGTATCGGCGCAAAAATACCACGCGTAAAGGGGCCAACGCGAAAATAAAGTTTGGTTGTCCATAGGACCCCCCCCCCCCCCCCGGTCAATTAATGTTAATGTTATATGGGGAATATTGGTAGTTTGTACTTTGGAATTAGTGTTCCCTATTCTGTCGAAAGGCCGCCTTGTTATTTTTTTCAAATTGATAATGCTTAGTTTTGTTTTGCCTGCTTTTGCTTGCTAGAGATTTCTTGTTATTCTTGTTATTGAGGATAGTTTTTAGTTCAATGACTCATGATTAGATACAGGTTGGGGTGTGTTGTTGTTGGAGATTTGTTTTTGGGTTTTAGTTCAATGATTCAGAGATCCGTTTGGAACCATGTATTAAATAAGGAATCAAGGCCAATCTCGTTGTAACGTCATCCACGCGGCGCAATTCTTTTCCCACTGAACATGTATTCCGACGGATCTGTAGTCTAGTCTACTGTTCTGTCAAGTATGTTGCCATGCAGCATAATAAGGAAAACTACCAAATCCAAATTCAGGAAATAGGAATGCTTTCAGGAGCCATTTAAGGACACTGGTAGAAGGTATACCTCCCTAATATTAACAAGAAACTTGTTCCATAGCCTAGGACCAGGGCCGTACGCAGGATTTATTTTTGGGGGTCGGGACTTCGAAAAAGTGGACGTTTTTTGGTAAAAGTGGCACCTACCCCCCCTAAAATGGTCCGTTTTGGACTTTTTTAACATTTTGTGTCAAAATTTCTATAAATTTTGGACATTTTTTATCAAATATTCAGGCAAAAAGTGGACCTTTTTCCCCCTTTGTGGACCCCCCCCCCCCCCCCCACGCGTACGGGCTGCATAGGACCAATTACGTTAAATGATCTGTTAACCAAATATACGCTTGGTACGAGGAATATATAAGAAGCCGTGTAACATCAGAAGAAGACGTAGCATTCGTTTTGTGCCATCCGAATTACTATCCAACAATTTATACAAATTTGACCATCAGGAGGTATGATGCAGCCTGTCCGTGAAGATAATTATACAAGGATTTTGTATCTTATACGTTCCTTAACCCTCGACTACCACCCCCCTTCAAGTTTTTTCCCCGGGGGCCCCGGCTTGCTAAAACCCCATTTTTGAGGGGCCCAATTAGTTAATAGTAATTGTCAATTGACATGTTGCGCTCCTTTTTCATCCAAAAAATAAACATCCACTTGGGTATAGGTAAGATACAGGGTGATCCCAAGTGATGGATAGGCCCCACCCCTTTCGGGAGAGAAGTACAAATATACCTAGCACAACACAGGAATATCACAGACACTTGATTTTGGTACCAATAGATAGCTATCGTCCTCCTCTTTCCATTGATTCCAAAATGAGTACCAACATGCCTATTGACTCTATTTAATGGGAAATGATCAATATATATAATGAGAGCATTTTGTGGTATAATAAGGTGTTTGAGTCGCTAAAATTGCGAAATACACATTTTCCACCCTATATTCAGTATTTTTGGAAATTCCTCAACATATGACGTAATAGTTACGTCATAATGAGTATGTTGGTACTTATTTTGGTACTAATGGAAAGAAGAAACTCTCAGCTATCCTTTGGTACCAAATTTACAGAATCGGATGTTCAGTAACGAAAATCACATGGGTGGTGGTAATCCCCCACCCCCCCCCCCCCCCCCCGCGTACGGGCCTGCATAGGACCAATTACGTTAAATGATCTGTTAACCAAATATACGCTTGGTACGAGGAATATATAAGAAGCCGTGTAACATCAGAAGAAGACCGTAGCATTCGTTTTGTGCCATCCGAATTACTATCCAACACATTATACAAATTTAGACCATCAGTAAGGTATGATGCAGCCTGTCCGTGAAGATAATTATACAAGGATTTTGTATCTGATACGTTCCTTAACCCTCGACTACCACCCCCCTTCAAGTTTTTTCCCCCGGGGGCCCCGGCTTGCTAAAACCCCATTTTTGAGGGGCCAAATTATTTAATGTAATTGTCAATTGACATGTTGCGCTCCTTTTCATCCAAAAAATAAACATCCACTGGGGTATAGGTAAGATACAGGGTGATCCCAAAGTGATGGATAGGCCCCACCCCTTTCGGGAGAGAAGTACAAATATACCTAGCACAACACAGGAATATCACAGACACTTGATTTTGGTACCAATAGATAGCTATCGTCCTCCTCTTTCCATTGATTCCAAAATGAGTACCAACATGCCTATTGACTCTATTTAATGGGAAATGATCAATATATATAATGAGAGCATTTTGTGGTATAATAAGGTGTTTGAGTCGCTAAAATTGCGAAATACACATTTTCCACCCTATATTCAGTATTTTTGGAAATTCCTCAACATATGACGTAATAGTTACGTCATAATGAGTATGTTGGTACTTATTTTGGTACTAATGGAAAGAAGAAGAAGAAGAAACTCTCAGCTATCCTTTGGTACCAAATTTACAGAATCGGATGTTCAGTAACGAAAATCACATGGGTGGTGGTAATCCCCCACCCCCCCCCCTCCCCCGTTCGGGAGTTTTGTTACAAAAATGGCTCAGGTAGACGGCACTGACACATTTTCAGAAAATATGAAATTTCTTCAATTTGCTCACAAATAATAGTCTAGGCCATTGGAAGAATAGAGATATATTTTACACATAAAAATAACATACCCAAAAACAGAGAGGGACATTAATACGAGGCTAAAGACATCCAGGTAATTTGTAGGCCAACTTTTAAGTTTGCCGTAACTTAAATCAACAACTGTATCTATTACATGAATATCATAGACTTGTACTCATTGATATTAAAACCAAAAAGGTCACAGACCGGTCAAACAAGGTGCATGCCGTGAGAATCAACTCTGGCGTGTGTTACACGCCATTTCCGCGTCGTCTGCTGAATTAATGTCGCCGACGGCTTTAATTATAAAATCATTCTGTTTACCCATAGGCGCGCTGATTTGTGTTTAATAATTTGGGTGATTTCATGAATCGAAATGTTCAATACTACTGTTTTAAATGTCGATCAGTCACTAGCATCGAGTATCGCCACCCCTTGCGTGAATCAGTGCGTGTTGATGTCGCGGCATACTGTCCACAAGGTTGTTTATGATGTCAATGAGCAGAGCGTCCCACACACGGGTCAGAGCCTGAGCTAAATCCTGTTGAGTTTGAGGAAGATTGCCCCTGTCATTGATGATTCGGCCTAAGGCATCCCAGGCATGCTCGATAGGATTCATATCAGGCGAGCAAGCAGGTCATCGTATCTGCCCCACCCCCTCTGCCTCAAGAAAGTGTCTCACTACAACGGCCATGTGCGGCGTGACGTTGTCGTCTTGCAGCCGAGAATTATTTGCATAAACCCGTCTTGCAGTGGCAGTCAGTGGTTTTCCAGAATGTCCAGGTGCACGATGGTGTTCATTTTTCCATGTTTTCACCACCAGTGACGTTTTTCCTCCATAATGAATTAACTGTGACACAACAGAGGAGCGCCTTGACACAATGTTTCAGCACTTCTCTACTTGGCAAGTTAGTTCAGAATAACACTAAACTTGATGAACCTTTCTTCAATCACAAGATAGCAGACACCCTTACCACCCAGACTGGACCTTTCACTATAGAGGAGCTTCAGATCTGCTTGAAGAAACCGAACAAAACCAAGACAACATTCGTGCAGTAATCCATGATCAACTGTAAGAATTTTGTAACCACACCTACCTACATGGGAAACAAATAGCTGCCTTTTCAATATCGTTCATCATTATCATCTACCAAAAAAGACGACCTCCAACAACTCCAAAACTACAGTGGAATCACACTGACTGCCCTCTAAGATCTACAACTAAATGCTGCTCAATAGAATCACTCCTCGCATAGATCCCATTCTCAGACGGAACCAGGGTGGTTTTCGCAAAAGCAGACCAACATACCTCATCAGATACTTAGAAGGGTCATAGAAGAGTTGAGAATTTCCAAGAGAATGGCTTCAATTGTGTTTATAAACTTCTCCAAGACAGTGTCAACAGGATGTAATGCTGCATATTCTCGCCAACTACGGTGTCCCACATGAGACTGTCAAGGCAATTGCCATTATGTTTGATAACCCATCTAGCTTTGTGCGGACCAGGATGAGCCCACAAAGGAGTTCGTACAACTACTGGAATCCTCCGAGGAGATATTCTTGCTCCTTATCTCCTTGAAATCGTGGTTGATTACATCCTCAGACAGAGCCTTGACATCATGAACGACAAAGGACTCACCATCAAACCTAAGCGTTTTCGACCTCACCAAAGTCAGCATCTTATAGACCTTGACTACGCAGATCATCTAGCTCTAACAACCGATCTGGTATGTGGTGCACAAGATCTACTAACATCATTTTACAATGCTGCAGACAAAGCCTGGATATGACCGTCAATGAGGAAGATAATCATCAACTAGCTGCACTGCAGATGGTGCGCAACTCAAAGAGGTCAGGGATTTCAAGTACCCAGGTCATATGTTGCCAACAGCAAGAAAGACTTCATGCCACTCAAAGGACAAGCTTGGAATATCCGCAATAAACTACACCACTTATGGCAATCTGGTTTCTCCATTTTTAACCAAACTTTAGAGCCTGTGTAGAGCAAATCCTGTTATACCGTGTACAGAAAGTAAATACCCTCCTATATTTTACAAGTTAAAAAAGTGATAGAAAATCATAAAAACTTTCAAATTCTTTACTTTTTTTAATCTGAAATTGTTGTCGCCAGTATGTTAAAAATATCTACAACTCTTTGGACCCACTCAATGTCGGCAAGCGCCCTCAACGTGGATTGAGAAACATATTTCCAGCATTGTTGCACACGTCGTTCAAGATGTTCGCGTGTTATACAATAAGGATTCTCCACTTTATGTTACCAATTTTTTGTGCATCCCAAAAGCCTTGTAACCTCATTTGAGCGTTTCCTTCTCGCTTAAGTTTCACACAAAGCTCTCTTTCTGCCTTAGTGGACTCCTTTCGACCCCTTTCCCGACCACGCGGTGCCATTTTAAATGAGCTCCAAGGACCTTTAAATTCCAGCTACTCAGGAAAACTGCTGTAAAATTACGAAAATTCTATCAAAATTGATGCTGTAAAAGCCAAGATACGTCTAAAACATGTTAACTATCATCTTGCATTGTTTGTTGGTGGCAACACACATCTTGCCTCCAGTAATGAATTTGATCGCATCGCCAGGGGGTGGGTATTTACGTTTTCTTAAACAGCGGTATATCTTGAATCTGAAACCTGGACCACGAAAAAGAGGTACAGGATCGACTCGTCGATGTCAAACTACACCTAGCGCTCCTTATGCGAGTACAAACACATATCCTGGCGTGAGCAAGCACATGAAAACAACGCACCATAAATGGATAATATTCTTCCAATTTCATTCATCTTCCTGATTGCCACGCCGACACGATGTTTTCGGTCAATGTCATCGGGCGAGTTGCTCAGTAGTCTCTGACCAACCACCCAAGTCAAAGGTTACCGTTTCAAAAAAACAGGGCACATGATCTGTCGTCGCCGGCCCCTTTTACTCACAAATTGATGCGATTGCTCAAGACTTCCAACAGGATCCATCTGGCATCCCAAACATTAATAACAAACAGGGACAATTGGCGCTACATGGTGAACAGCAATCTCGGCTGCAAATTATCTGAAAGCGGTCTTGATTTTTTTATCTTCACTTCTTTTATATTATCAAATTAACCAGGCTACTTGATTAGAGCTGGTTCTGCGTTGCGTGTGAGTTGGTTGGGGTTCAATGTGGGGGTTGGTTTTTGTGTCTTGTTTTTTTGTCATGTTTTTGTGTTATGGTGTTGTTTCTAGGGTGGTAAATTCATAATCCTGCATCCAAAGTGTCCTGTAGTTTTAAGTGGTGGTTTTGGTGGAAAATATTGTATGTTCCCCCGTCCCTTCCCAAACCCCCCCCCCCTTCACTAAAACCTTGTACATGGAACGAAATTGAAAAAAGACAACACTGATGTAATTATTCTCCATATATGGTATGAACCAATTGGCTTAAACTAAAACTATGTCTTTTTAATGCAGGATAGGTTATGACAGAGAAGATGGAAGGAGAGGTGTTTCGACTGCTACCATTTACTTCGAAAGATTAACTGTTCAACCGCCTATTCAGCTTAAATCGTACCTTAAATATCAATCCGATTGGACAAAATACTTGCACTCCTGGCCGGAGACACAATAGTTTCTATATAGATAGAGAGGGCAAAACGTTACGTATCTTTAGAAATTCACAGTCACGCAGTACTCGTGCATGTTTTGCCACCACAAAGAAACCTAGAGTACCAACAATAGAAAGCAATGGCTGGCCCTCCGCTTCTTCTTCCACATCTGTGGGTGCCAGCATTTGCATATACACTAATCGGTAGTGATAACAAATTAATTTATGTGTTAGAGTTGGCCAGGTGAATACTAGTGTCCTGGATCATTGTGCTCATATCCTCTTTTTTCTCATAATGCAATGCGCGCTAGGTGAAAAGATGTATTCATTGATCGGTTTATGTAAATCAAGACAACTGATGTGCCGTCATTTCATTCGTTGTGTGGCCATTGGTAGGACAAAACTTAACCACCCAATGAGCCCCAACATCCACCAACTGATATTTTTGGCGGATGTTTGTATCGAATTGACATTATGTGTATACAGAGCCCCCAACTGTATATTCCGTGCAATCAAATGTCAGCGCCCAGCACGGACGACTGGTTTGATCGCGTTCAATCAACCCCCTTTGGGAAACATTTCATACACCTGTCATTAAAATCCCAGAAACATTCCAATTACCCAGTTTTTCAAATTGGTAATTGGTTTTGCACAGGGTCTATATACACTATGGTTGTGACCAGTAACGCGAAACGTACTCGCCTGCATCAGTTATAAACACTTTTGACCCCAAATTTTCAAATATTTTGGGCACTTTGGACACTTTCTGACACAAACAATATGGTTGAGATGTATTGAAAATGCATTTAGCTAATCATTCATCTATCATATTTCTTCACGGAAATAACCGGATATTGGTTAAAATTAGGCTAAAATAATAACAATCTTTTTATTGACCCCAAACCTTGAATCAATTGTTAGCTTCACCCGAAAAAGGTCGATTTTGCTGTTTTCTTCTGTTCTTCCTTTCGTTAAAAGTCACTGATTCCTCAATTATTTCGCCAAACGAATTAAATAAAAATAGCAATCAGTCCGAACAAAACAGCGGAGTTCATGCCAGCAGAGTATTTTAGCTGAAAATTATAAGCCTATTTTAGTGGGAGTGTGCCAATTACTTCCTGTTGTGAACCCTTACCGAACTTCAAAGGTCCCAACAAATCGAGTGGCCCTTGAAGTCTCAACAATGAGTTATGAGATGAGAGTGATCCCTGGGTAATCGGATGTCAAATCGAGCCATCTCCTCTTTCTCATCTTCTCTGGTTATACTCATGTACATATTTGAAAACTGATATAATAGAGAAACCGTCTAATTTTTTGGATTGTTATTTGTCCGTGTATTAATGCCCAGATTTGTGTCCTACTGATGTTTGTCATACCTGACAGGAACAAGCATGAGTTAGTTTATAAGTCAGAAGTCGCATAGTTCCAGGTTGAAATAAAACATGTCTAGCCTTTCGTCAGCATGCGTCATAAGTTCGATGTCGGCAACTGTCCAATTTCCATAGACAAGGAGAATGAGGAAAATTTTCAAGTTCTTTCTCTTACAACCAAAAGGTTAGGAATATCCGATCTTCGTGCGTTTTTTTTTTTCTTTCTTCTAGATGATGGGAATTACTTATTTTATATACACACAGCATGTTAGTGTTTATAAAATATTTTTGATTCTGCAAAATTGCAATTACCAAATTTCCACCCCTATGTCCAGTAGTTTCATTTGAGTCAGAACGGTGAATAATGGATTAGAGGACAGGTAAATGAACATTTGAACACATTTGAATTCAAAGGATTAGTAAACATTAGAGCGAAAACACATCACGTTGGTGGAAATGATCTTCGTAAGTCTGGGTTATAACAATTTGCATCACGTATCTACAGAACCCCTCAATATCATTTGCGAGGATAAATTATCATGAAACGCAATGTCCTACCCCTATAAAGTACTACCGACACCTTGATACTTGATTGCATTTTTCCTTCTGGCTGATTTAATAATTAATACCATTTTGTAATAAAATTCGAACTCATATATTCAAAGCTCAGTGCAATAAATATTGTATCCTGTTTATTGTTCATGAAAAAGAGTATTAAGCCTTTGTTGGCAAAAAAACACCACAGACTTTCCTTTGTGTACTTTAATCTTGTTTTTCCCAAGCTGGGCAATCTTTTGTGAGCTTCGAGCCAGGCATGGGTACAGTACTCAAAACCACTCAGTCCAGTCTGAAAGTGGCACAACAACCGGGCAACAAACAGTTAATTCGGGGTTCCCACACGGTCGGACTTACGTCACTTATACCGGTATTAACTCTGGACGGTATTAAACGTCCGGTACTTAAAGTGTGCCCGTGTGTACTCGCACTGATCGGGATTTTCAGTCACTGTCTGTATTACTGATCATACTTACATTTTGGGGTCGTGTTGACCGCGTATTTAACGGTATTAGCGCTTAAATCCGACAAACTTTTGAGAAGGTCCGATAAGCTATCCCGGTACTAGCTGACTTTAAGTGTGTCCATGGCACCTGGCTTCTGTCGGAGTTAATATAAACTGTCATCACACACCCAAAGAATGTTAGAATAATGATTAAAATTGAAAGAAACATGTGAACACATTCTTTACCTTATCGAAATAGTTTTTCTCATAGCACAGGAACCTTAAACATCATGACAATTTAATTGTAATTAATGGCAAATGGTGAAGGGAAGAGAAGGGGAGGGATAGAGAAGGGGAGGCTCGTTGGCATGGTGATGGGTAAAGGAGAGTATTTTACGTTTGCTTGTAGTAGATGTTGCCTGTCTTGGCTTGTGCACCCCTTTCTGTTCTTTTCCCCTTGTCCTTTTCCTTTTGTCTGGGTTGTTCTTCTGTCCTGTTCCTTTCTCACTGTCGCCCTCGCCTGTTTTCCTTGTTACCTGGTTTCCTTGTTCCTTCTGACGGGGAGTGAGGAACTCAAGCGTGCAAAATATGGCAAACAAATCACCTGCAGATAACTGAAATAAGGAGAACTTTCTGAAAATGTCAATGCAACAAACTGAGGAAAATGTGAATAATAATAAATCATGGAATAGTAGCAGACATGTTATAACATAAGATAACTGCTTAATATAAACTCTTGAATGAATGCATGAATGGAAAGAATTAATGCATGGATAAGGAATAATTCCAACTTACCTTTGTATTATGAATAATAAAAATAGCAAAGAAAGGAAGGAAGAAGGCAAGGGAAGAAGTTTGAAGGGGAAGGAACAGGGAAGGGAAGTTGGGACGGGCGTGGAGTGGCTCAGGTAATTTCCGTTGTCTGTGCTTTGCTGTTCCTGGCCCTTCGCCTCATAGGCGCGCTTCGTTTGCCTATGCTTTTCGTGTGCAAGTTCCCCTTCCTCGCTTTTCCGCTGAGAGGGAATGGCTCTTTTCCCTTGTCTTGTTCCTTTATCTGTCTTCCTTTGGCGTTTGTCCCTTTGCTTTTCTTGACTCGGTCTCCTGTCTTGTTGTCTGTTTCCCCGGCGTGATTTCTTGTCTGCATTTGTGCCTTTTTCCTGTGCCCT
Organism: Ophioderma brevispina; assembly: GCA_023653785.1. Taxonomy (NCBI): domain Eukaryota; kingdom Metazoa; phylum Echinodermata; class Ophiuroidea; order Amphilepidida; family Ophiodermatidae; genus Ophioderma; species Ophioderma brevispina. The sequence continues at coordinate 37,950 of JAMKCH010003861.1, forward strand.
TTTCGCTCATACTTGGGGCTGTCGTTTTCCGTCTGTTCCCCGATTTCCTCAGTGAACTTGCTCGCAGAATTCGCACATGCCCCCTGCCGGCTTCTGTTTTGCCGCTCAGCACTCACGTACACAATGCACCCTTAGATTGTAAGCTTTTTCCTTACACATATTCACACAATAATTATCACACAATTTATGTCTTTTTGCAGACCATTTTTTTGTTTCACCTTCATCAATAATATTGTTGATACCTGCCAAAGTGCACTCCAATATACTACACAGTAATGTAATCCCAGCATCCCAGGTGTCTATATCTCGCCAATTGTGCGGAATTATAGCCCAGACACTGACTGTGGCATATTTGGGCGGTGCTACTAACCAACAATTTTTTTAATAAAATATTAAGATTTTCTTTCAAATACACGAAATATTCACAAGTTGGCATTGTTTTGCATTGACTCAGTAACGGTGACCTCTCATCATGTCTTGGCCCTGCCAAAAAATGGGGGCGATGGGGATTCCGGTTGGTTTTCAATCGCCGACTACTCAATTACGTGCGAGACGGTATAGAGGTCAGTGTTCGAAACAAGCAGAATGACGAGTCTGGCTTTCCCTCAGGGGCGTAAACGCGTTAACTAGACCTCTAGTCAAGTTTGGGCAAGTACCTGTAGAATGTCTCTTCTCGTGGCAAATGATGGGCAAAGATTACTTTTCCCCCGAAACAGTGGCGTATCCAGGAGTTTGGAAACAATAATGTAGGTTTGGGAAACGTTAATGTACTCGCTTCGCTTGCCCCGCTGACTTAGTTCTTTGAGTCGCAAAATGAGACGGTGTCGGCTCTGCATGCTGTAAATCATAACATCACACCACCCATTCTCCTGGCTCTCCGTCTTCCTTTACAACTTTTCCTCCCTTTTCGCTTGCACCCTTTTCTCACCTTGCCTTCAAATGTCCTCCCCCATTTTGTTCCAATGGTGCAGAGTCGCCCACGTCGCCCACCCCGACTAACAACACCACTGCTTTCCGTGTTTTTAACTTCAGAAAAGACGAAAATGCCACCGTTCGTTCCGATAGAACGCTTTCCACAACTACTTTATTTACTAAGCCGGTTATTAATTACTACCGATTAACCTGCTCTTCTTCGGCCATTAAATCGTTCGGACTTAAGCCAAGTATAGGTCCGATACGGTTACCGCCAACCAACCCCAGCCGCGTCCACGACGGCAATATATCCACCCCTAAAACCGATTCAATGTATGTCCGGTCATTAGTGACTTATGTCGACCGCATGTGGAGAACGATACAATGATGGGGTACAATAGGCGTGAGGGGAATAGTGGAAATTTTGTTTTTTTAATCCATCGGACTTAGTTAATACCACGGTAATAACACACGTGTGGACACGCTATTGAGGTTTGGGTATGGTACTAAAATGATTGATTTGGCAAAAAGAAATAGATCAATCAACACTATTTCTTCGAAAAGCATAGTCCTTTATTCTTTAACACTTTTAGTGGCTAAGGTTGTTTTTTCCCTCACGTTGGTGGCCTTGCTGGGGGGGGGGGGTGGGGGGGGGGGGGGGGGGTGGTTTTATTTTTTTGTTTTTTTGTTTTTTTGTTGTTTTCTCTCTTTGTTGTTTTTGCTCCTTCTCTTTTCCCCCCTTTTTTTCTTACCCCCCCACCCCCCCCCCCCCATACCCACCCCGTAAGCCGCAAGAAAAATAAGGGGGGACTTTGGCAAAATTCGCGATGTTGGGGGGCCAATATCAACTCACGTCACCCAAGTACAACACATTCAACATGAGCAAGATTTTAAACATATGGTGATACTTAAATTATGATTACAAAACATGGGAGTATACTTCGAACATAGAAAACATCTTCAAAAATCGTGCCCCTTCCTCCGCAAACTTTGAGAATAGGATTATCTGTTCAATACCCTGCCGCATAGTTTTGTGACACATAGCTTGCAATCTATGGTTATTCACTTTAAATCCTTTGGAATTATATATATCTCTCCATTCCTCGTATTGGCCCCCCCCCCAACAGCCTACTGTAACACAATAGCCTGTAGGCCACATGTTAGCGATAATTGCGAGTGACTCATACAATGCCTCTTTTTCACGTCTCGTTTCAAAAGGCCTATCCTTAAATACCACTCTCGTTACGTACTTGGCAACATATAAATCGTGTGATTTTCTTGTCAAAGTAGTTTCTACCGGTGTTTTTTTGTGATTGGCAAACAACCTTTTTTTAGATCACCAAATTCAACTAATTTCATATTTTAACATTTCTACATTAAATTTTATAATTTGTTGCTGCTACGTTTCATTACAACAATGATATAGTATTATCAAAAATTAAATATATTTCTATCACAGATTTTCGACACTATCCATTACCACTTCCACCGTATTTTAAATTCGCTTGTGAGCTACATATTTGGGTAGATTTTTAAATGTTTTCTTTTTTGGTATCCCAAAAAATAATTTCCACTTCGAGATTTTGATATTTTATTCTTCCATCTTTCTCACTTCAGTTGTTGAGATCTATAAGAATGCACGGATTTTTACAAGATGTGCTATCATTAGATGCGCTTTGTATATTCAAAAATGAAGCTATCAGTTAAAACATGCAAAAGTCACGTTCACTTTTTTCAATTTTTACAAGACATATAAATTTTAGGTATCTACAGATTGTATTTTAATAGTATTTATAAATAGATATTTTTATCCATTTTTTAATCCTATAGTAGATTTCAAAATATGTGAGACCTCTAAAAAAGTTTAAGGTCTGTCCTTTCACCGTGAGAGGTAAGAGGACTTATTTTAATGGCAACATGTAACAAGTTTATGATACTCATACAATATACAGTTATGTAGCTAGAAATAAATGTTGACCTAAAATGCATTATTTCACATGTACAATAGATGGATTTTTCAATTGAAGTATAAGGATGAAAACACCAGCAATTATTTCATTAAACGTTGTTATTTGAACATAACTTACTTTTGACACTGCAAAATATCATTCCTTATTGCGGCATTGGAGAAACAATGCATTCTTATATCGATGCACACATAACACAACTAAGTTTTTATTTGGCCATCAAAAATGGACCAACTTTGTATGAATAGATTAGCACAAAACGGATTAGACATCCCTGCCAACAATGGCATACTTTGTACCATGGTCACAATATGTTTTGTAATGGCAACAAGGCCTAATTTCTGCATGGCCGAGGATTGAACCCCATACCAATGTCACACTCGTCCGAATAGGGAAGGAGTCTCACGTAATTTGAAATCTACTATAAATATTAATTATATTTTAACTTAAATAATATTACACAATATGCAATCTCTGAATTTATTAATCTCCTTCATGTACTGTGTGAGTCATAAAGATACAGTTTTGAAATTGAATATTGTGTTCTAGTGTATAAATTATATATAATGAACGCGCCAAGCCAGCTGGATAAATCTCTCAAACTTCCACATCATGCTTCGTTATCAATGCATTACGGACACAGCAGTGGCGTAGCCAGGTTTTTTCGGGGGGGGGGGCAAAAAGGGGGCCAGATTCAAACAAACACATTACGCGAACAACGCTCCTGGCATTTATTATTATAATTCACCTACATACCTACATGTACCTTTTTAATACAGTAATTTATATCGTTCGGAAAAAAAAAAAAAAAAAAAAAAAAAAAAAAAAAAAAAAAAAAAAAAATATATATATATTAAAATAAAGTTTAAGAATTACCACGATACAGTCTATGGGGCATGTTCTTCTATGGTGTTGTTTCGTAGTCCCAATCAAGGGAGTAGGGCAAAACCAAGTTATAATAAATTAGTAATAAATTATTAAAAGCGTATTTCCGTCTGTTCTCCCAAAAACAACGTGCACATTTTATTGAAAAATGAACACAATGTCACCTTAATCTATTTCCCTATTATCAGTGACCAATTGATGCACATAGACTTCAACAAACGATTTAGGTTAAAGGGAAATCTCAAAAAAGAGTGGATTCGTAGTTACGAATTCACGAGGGCGAAGCCCGAGTGATTTCGAACTACGAATCCACTCTTTTGAGAGGTTTCCCTGACTTAAACCATTGCTCACAATGTAAAATCAATGTCAGTGACAAACTCATCAATCCTTTGAAAACCTTTTGCATATTTACTCATCCATTGAGAGTCTGAAAGAGTTGAAAGCTGTTAATTGGCACGATAAGATTAATTATCAGTTTGTGATTTTCTTGTCAAATTAGTTCTTACCGGTGTTTGGGATGCCAAAACCCCTTTTATTAGATCACAATTCAACTAATTTCAGATTTTACTTTCTACATTAAATTTTATATTGTTGCTGCTAACGTTTTCATTACCACAATGATATAGTATTATCAAAAATTAAATAATTCTTCACCGATTGTGCCAACACTATCCATTACCACTTCCACCGTATTTTAAATTCGGCTTGTGAGCTACATATTTGGGTAGTTTTAAATGTTTTCTTTTTTGGTGATCCCCAAAAAATAATTCCACTTCGAGATTGATATTTTATTATCCATCTTACACTTAGTTGTTGACGATCTATAAGAATGCACGGATTTTTACAAGATGTGCTATCATTAGATGCGATTTGTATATTTCAAAATAATGACAGCTATCAGTTAAAACATGCAAAAGTCCACGTTCACTTGTTTCAATTTAAAGACATATAAATTTTAGGTTATCTACAGAATTGTATTTTAATAGTAATTCTAAATGATATTGTATCAATTTTTTAATCCTATAGTAGATTCAAAACGAGTGAGATCTCATTAAAAAGTTAAGGTGCTGTCCTTGCACCGTGGAGAGGTAAGGGACTTATTTAATGGCAACATGAACAAGTTTATGATACTCATAACATATACAGTTATGTAGCTAGAAATAAATGTTGACATAAAATGCATTATTTTCACATGTACAAAAGATGGATTTTCAATTGAAGTATAAGGATGAAAACCCAGCAATATTTCTTAACGTTGTTATGTGACATAACTTACTTTTGCACACTGCCAAAATATCATTTCCTTATTGCGGCATTGGAGAAACAATGCATTCTTTCTATATCGAGGCACACATAACACAACTAAAGTTTTTAGATTGCCATCAAAAATGGACCAACTTTGTATGAATAGATTAGCACAAAACGGATGAGACATCCCTGCCAACAATGGCATACTTTGTACCATGGTCACCAATATGTTTTGTAATGGCAACAAAGCCTAATTATGCATGGCCGAGATTGAACCATACCATTCACACTCGTCCGAATAGGGAAGGAGTCTCACGTAATTGAAATATACTATTAAATATAATCTATTTTAACTTAAATAAATTACAAAATATGCAATCTCTGAAGTTATTAATCTCCTTCTGTACGTGTGGCATAAAGATACAGTTTTGAAATTGAATTAGTGTTCTAGTGGTATGATAATTATATATAATGAAACGCCCCAAGCCAGGCTGGATATCCATAAATCTCTCAAACTTCCACAATCATGCTTCGTTATCAATGATTACGGACACAGCAAGTGGCGTAGCCAGGTTTTTTTTAGGGGGGGGGGGCAAAAAGGGGGCCCAAAAGAAAAATCGATTCAAACAAACACATTCGCGAAACAACGATCCTGGCCATTATTATTATTAATTCACCTACATACCTAATTACCTTTTTAATACAGTCATTTATATTCGCTTTGTATATTATATATTATATATATTATATATATAGAGATATAATCTATATAATATATATATATATATTAAAATAAAAGTTTAAGATATTACCACGATACAGTCTATGGGGCTGTTCTTCATGGTGTGGTTGGAGTCCCAATCAAGGGAGGTAGGGCAAAACCAAGTTATAATAAAATTTAGTAATAAATATTAAAAGCGTATTTCCGTCTGTTCTCCCAAAAAAACAAAACGTGCACATTATTGAAAATGAACCAAATGTCACCTTAATCCGATTTCCTATATCAGGACCCAATTGATGCCCCATAGACTTCAACAAACGATTGAGCGTTAAAGGGGAAACTCAAAAAAGAGTGGATTCGTAGTTACCAGACCATTCACGCGGGCGAGCCGAAGTGATTTGAACTACGAATCCACTCTTTGAGAGGTTTCCCTGACTTAAACCATTGCTCACAATGTAAATCAATGTCAGTGACAAACTCATCAATCCTTTGAAACCTTTTGCATATTTACTCATCCATTTGAGGAGTCTGAAGAGTGAAAGCTGTTAATTGGACACGATAGATTATTTATCGATCTCCTTTTCGAGTCCCACATCAGTATGTGGAGAAGATGCATTTACTTTGCTACATGCACATGAGAGTGTCTTGATGTCTCAAGGTCCCATTCAGTGGACATGATGGGGATTACAAGGGTAAGCGTAGTTTCGAAAGCTATTGCAAGGAGGAATGGATTTTTGGAAATTAGGCAACACTGTCACACCCAGATATCCAGCCAACCTGCAGAATCACCACACTTGGGATGATTACTATTTGACCGACAGAACGAATCTCTTTATACTGAGTTTATTTAGGGACAAGATTAATTAATTGTATTAATTCCACCGGGATATGCACGTGGATTACAATGTACAACCCATAGTGCGGATTGCACTTGCCCATGTTATGACAGGGAGGAATGGATTTAGGATAATACCTCGGAATATATTAAATGGAAACGGTATTATCCATATAACGCAGATATCAAGCTACTTCTCTTCTACTTGGATACTGCACAAAATCCCTGGGGGACAAACCGTGCAGAATCATACAACATGGAAACCTATGAACGACCGACTCATGGGAATTTATACAGGACAAGATTTAATTTTGAATTTACTATTCCCCCGGAGTATTATGCCAAGGATTATAACATTTACACATGTCAAGATGTGCAGTCTAGAAGGTGCGTGAAAGTGTTTCATTTTATACAAAAAAATTGTCGGGGAGGGTTAGGGTCCCAACTTCAACATATATGACCATACGGGGACGTTTGTCGTAAAGTAGGGGTCTCATTTCACCTCTGGTATATGAAGAGGACACGTTTGTCATGCCATTTTTAGTATAGTATAGGTCAATTTTAAAAATTTATAAAATTGTTTGTGGTGAAAATGAGTACTGAGTCCAAATTCCTAAATCTGAAGCCAAACTTGCTAAATACCGTCGAATGTTTTGAGGGGAAAATGGGATATTAATGTTTAAATTGGCCATTATAAATTATTTTCTGTATAGCTAAGCGTTTGCAGCAAATATTGGTAATAGATTATGTCATGTTTGCAGACTCTCGGAGGCACGTCCCTACCCAAAGCAAACTTTGAGACCCCCGTGGAACTTGTCTCGGTGCACGCTTGCATACATTTTAATATTGCGATTTATGACATTGCATTTTGATGCTATGAATAAAAAACGTTTCAAAATTAATATTTAAAAAAAAAAAAAAAAAAAAAAAAAAATCCAGGTAGCACATGCTTTTTTTTACTAAAAAAATAAATGACGCTGAGGGTTCGGGCAAAAGAAGCTGAGTGGATACCTTTTTGTTGGCCATAATCTATTACAGATGCAAAGTTCAATATAGTGGCTTTGTTTAGTGTTACAGAATAAGGCAAATTGGGTAATTTTACCTCAAGCAACCCTACGTTTGTGACCCCTCTGCATTCCCCTAAATCTTGTGAAAAAACCTTATAGACACGTGTAGTACATCTAGAATGACGTCCGCCATTGGTTGTTTTGACATTCCATTAGGACCGTAAAATAGGGCGAATCATAACATATGGTATTACAAATGATGAAAAAATATTAACAATATTCAAGTCCTCGATTGACAACAATCCTAGGCCATGTAAAACGCTTTACACTCTAAATGATACCTTTAACACGAGGCATAAAACAAAAAAACTCAAAGAATTTACATGATACCTTTAAAGTAAAACCCCAAGAATTAATCGGCATTTTAAGAAAATTATAATTCGATAATTGCCATCTGTAGTAAATGAAATTCAGCATAGGGCCGAAAAAATGTTAATACTATACAGTAGAAAATTTGAAAGATGAAATAAGTTATAAAAATAAAAAAATCCAAAAAAATTATAAATATATTTTAAGGCCAAAACAAAGAACTAAAAGGTATGTTACATTTTGACAAATACCTGCCCAAGATTGCAGGCCTGAAATTAAGTTGAAGGAAATTATGCAATATATGAAATAGATAACCATAGATATAAGACCGAAATAGGTGACGGAAATTTTAAAATCAAAAATGTAACACTGGAGTGCATATGTTAAAAAAAAAAAAACAAGTGTACAAACATAATTAAAAGTACAACAAATATTTCAGAACACAGAAAAATAACTCTCTGTATCCCAAGCCGTTATTTTCACCATGATTTCTGGTTATTACTTTGGTAGACCCATTTTATATTCGTGCTACCCGTAAATCAACAACATGGTCAATCTATTACTAAATCGTGAGATCAATTGCTTCGAATCTTCTGTTATACATGTAAGGTGTGGGTTAAATTCCCCGTAGTTTCTAGATCGAATCCAACACTTTACGTAATTTCGTAGATACGAATCTACAACTAGACATGAGAAACGAAGATTCGTTAGAAACTAGACCCACGGTTTAGTAAATCGAGTGACGTCACTGCAATGGTTTTAACTAAGATAATTCAGCAATCAGGCCAGTAAGCTCCAGTATGTGGAGGAGAAAAAAAACACTTCAAGACTACTTCATTAGGCTAGTGAGTGCAGTCGTTGTATATTGTCACCACAGTTGAAGAACATTACAGGAGTTATCACCTCCAGATTCAGATTGAGTATTTTTTGGCATGCAACCCCCCCCCCCGTAAGCACAAAATACCTATCCGCAAGTGTGAAGATTGTGACCACCACTAATGCTCCTTGGGCATAGGTTGTCTGTGGCAAACCCGTCAAAGAGCGGAGCTACTTCCTTCTATTGGAGGGCTGCCACCACAATAGCAGTAGCGATTTATGCGTAACACTGTTCATAACCCATCTAGAAAATTGTAAATCTGGCACACCAATCCTCGCTGGTCTTGTGGTTAGATGAGCTGCCCTCTTGTGATACAGTGGTTTTGGCTTCGAAATCTCGCACTGCTTCTTTAACATATATACAATTTCATTTTTTTCAGGTTAGAGGGAAGAAGTCTAAGTCCAAAAAAGATATAAGAAAAAAACAAAAGCTGCCCTTTGAGGTAGTTAGTAGAGGGAGACCTGCTCCTGGAGGCATGGGTAGTGGTCAAAAACTACCGGGTGCTACCTATGTCGTTAACAATAAGTGACACTTGAACCGGGGGGGGTGGGTGGTAGGTAATCAACTAACCCACCCCGCGGTAAGACGAGGGTTACGATGATATCTATGATTCTGGTATTTTAATATCACACTGTGAAACATATACTGTGGTTTTGCACCCCCTGTTATTAGCAACCGACCTATCGTTAAGCGCCATGTTTTCCTTATTTTCCATATTCTGATACCAGACATAACACAGACGGCAAGAAATACTTTTATGGTCCGATTGATAACGTCATTATGTTTATCTGCCATGCGCATACAAATCACCCACCACCCGTGTTCCTTGTCAGTTCGTCACATTGTTATTGACAATCAAGCTCATTTATCGGATGTCTGAAATTCCCACAGACAAACTAAATACAAGCAGCGTTAAACACGTGGACAGGTGCCTCTACTACCGTTGGTGGGGAAATTAATTTTGCGAAGGAATTTTTGAACGAAATGTATACCACACTGCAGGAATCATAAGCCAATAATAACTGATCATTCTAAAATTATAATTCCACAAAGAAAGAAACCTACCAATTAGAGGAAAAGAAGTCTTTTCAAATGCGGAAATAAAAAGAACACAAATTCGCACGGCCTGTTTCAACAAAAATATGTGTGCCCCCCATAAAAAGTTGTAATATTGTGTTCTAAAAGGGCCATCTATTAATAATACTGGTGTCTGTCAGTTGTCTGTCTGTCTGTTGGACCGCGTCTATTTTCTGGAGCCGAGGGGTTCGCCAGTTCTTGAAACTTGGTGGGTGGGATGCCCCGTGACCTTCCGAAGACCGAGGTTGTATTGGTTAGGGGATATCAAAGGCATCGGGGGTCATTCCGAGGGGCAACAAACAAAAACAAAAAGGTCAAATGGAACTGCGGCTAGGTTCTCGGACCGAGGAATGCAGTTCCTGAAAAGTGGTTGGTGGGTACCCCTTGACCGTCCCAATACCGGGGTTGCATTGGTTAGTGGATCACAGGTCTCAGGGGTCTTCTAAGGTCAATGAGGTCAAAGGGGTAACGTTGGTGATGGACATGAAACTTGGAGGGTGGGGTTGATTTCTGATGCCAACAATTTGAAGGTCACGCCAAGGGCATTAGGGGTCCTCAAGGTCAAATGAGGTTTAAACGTTGATTTCTCGGAGACTGAGGGTTCGCACGTTCCTGAAACTTTGTGGGGGGGTGTGCCCCTTGACTGTCCGAAGAACCGAGGTTGTATTGGGTAGGGATCCAAGGGTCTCAGGGGGGTCCAGGTCAAATGAGGTCAAATAGGGTTAACGTTTGTCTGTATGGGACATGAAACTTGGAGGGTGGGGTCGATTTTTGACCGCAAAACAAAGTTGAAGGTCATGAAAAGGTCATAGGTTTGGGGTCATTCAAGGTCAAATGGGTCAAGTTAGTGTATGGCATGCCAACTTGGAGGGTGCGGTCGATTGTTGAGGCCGAGAATTATTTAAAGGTCACGGATCAGTGGTCATCAGGGGTCATTTCAATGTCAAAGGATGGTCAATGGGCGATAAATGTTGGTGTATGGGACATAAATTCTTAGGTGGTCAAAGGCGGTCACAAAGGGGTACGCTTGTGTGTATCCAGACGAAACTTTGTGGGCGGGGGTCGATGTTGATGCCGACAATTTTAAAGGTCACACATGTGTTTCCCCGGGGTTTATCAAGGTCAAATAGGTAAACGTTAGTGTATGGACATGAAACTTGGAGGGTGGGGGGTTCGATTGTTGATGCGAAAATTTTAAAGTCACGACAAGGGTATTGGGTCATTCAATGTCAAAGGAGTTCAAAGTTGTTTTTTTTTATAGTAAATGTTGGTGTATGGACATGAAACTTGGTGCTTGTTGGGGGTGGTGATTGTTGATGCCCATAATATTTATTATTTTTAAGGTTCATAACAAGGTCATCAGGGCATCCAAGGTCAAAGGAGGTTCAAATTGGGTTTTGGTAATTTTACTTTGGTTGTCTCCAGATTTTTCGAACGAAACTGTTGTGTTTTTGTTTTGGGGGCGATTGATTAATTGTTTATTATTTATTAAAAATTTTTAAGGTTCACGGACAAGGTCACAGAGGGTCATTCTAGTAAAAGCACCTCTTTGCGATTATTTTTTTTAACCTGAGGGTTTGATATGTACTGGCCAGGTGATCGCGAAACCCAGGTGTTATTCGCGAAACCGTTGGGACCTGTTCTCTGTTCTACCTATATTACTGAAACACAGTTATTTAGTTGTAATACAGGGTGAGTCAAAATAGAGTACACTCGATTTCAGAAAAAATACTTAAAAGATCTACCACGTTTAGTAATGGGCTTTTGGGTAAGTGCGACATATTTATAAAAGGAAGTTGACATCTACATTTTTTTCGCTAAATGATATTATGTCCATGGAATAAATATAAAGTGAGAATATGGGACAAGCGGACATTGCAAGTACGGTCGCACTATACAGCCAACGTTTTCGGCCCGTTAGGCCTTTGTCAAGGCTGAACGACAAAGAAAAAACGAAAAATGGGATAAGTAATATATTAGGGAAGGTTGGGACAACAAAAAACTAACCACAACAACAAGATGCAACGTGGAAGATCCAGAGGATTAATGAAAGAAAATGAAAAAGGTATGGTGACCAAACGAGAGGTGAGAGCCGACCGGGACAATGTATGATGTGAATGAGTGGTGGGGAAAAAATGAAAATAAATGGTTCAAACGAGGGCGTTGAGACAAAACGTAAAAACAGGAGGAGAGGGATGAATACGGAGTCAAGGACGGAAAGTGTACGGGTTCAACATTAATGCCGTCGTGGCATTGGAGTTGTGTGTGTAGTTGTTTAATCCTAAGAGTCACGGTGCGACAGAATGATATGTTCTTGGTGATTGTGTATTTTTCGATGGCATGAGACGAATATGGCGTGTTAATAGAGTGTTGGGGTAAATTGAATGGTGTGGCCAGGGGTAAGGATTTTTTGCACTTAGGTGTGTTTGTAGAGTTTTAGTTAGCGAGCGAGGGTATGGTATGGGTGCAATGGGAGCAGTAGGAATTTTCTGATTGGGCTGCCCACCATTTGACATGATGACAAGTCTTACAATACTTACAGACACATCTTTTCTGAGTTGTAGGCACAAAATGACCTAATTCTGTATTGGTGTTTTTCTCACACCTAAGTGTCCTGAAATGGGACATCATGGCTTATGCTAGCCACTTCCCTATGGTATCCTTTGGTACTACAATTTGTTGCACAACCTTCCATTCTTCATCTACAAGGGCATCCGGGTGCCGCCATTTTCTAATGAGGACCCCATTTTGCTTGTAGAACATACAGGATTGCTCGGCTTCCTGTTGCGACAATGCACTCTCACCTAACTTTCTAAGTGCTGGGGATCGTTGTGCTGCTCATTTACCAGCTGTCATGGCTTTACAGGGGTTCCTTTACAGTCCCTACCTCTCTCCTGCCTCAGCGGCTGGATTTTCATTGTTTCCAGTTGTCACTTGTTTGTGCTCAGGGGCTGGATTTTCACTAAACAGGGAACTAGGCCCCACTGAAGAGGGAAGATGACCTACAAATTCCGCTAATTTTGAGAGAAACGTATCTCTAAATTTGGGACAAAGTTTTTCATCCTCGACGCTCATCCTATGTGTATGAGTATTTGACTCATACCTGCTCACTGTTTTCTGTGAGGCTTTTCTGGTCATTGACCTTAGTTACTGCACATGAATGGGAAAATGTTCTATTTCCTCAATCAAATATCCACTGTGACAGGGCACCTGTGGAAACTATGGGATCTGGAGTTACTCACCGGCCAAATCATTCCCTACACACACCTGGATACCCCTTTAACTGGGAGTTCTTGTTCTAACACCAATGTGACAGTTCCAGAACCAGGTCTGATTAAAATTCAGTTGTGAAGAGGGACACTAAGAAATACATACCTATCCCCTGAATTCAATGCACTAGTCATGTGGAACTCTCAATATCAAATGAAGTGCCTCTACCAATATAATAGACGGTGAGCAGGCCGTGTCCGCATTGATTCTAAGGGTTTTGGATCTAAACTTATCACCTGAAAGTGACACAACTCCCTCCAAAACAAAAGCTTAAAGTCATCCCTTACTTGTTCTGTTGTCAATTCCCTTTTGTGGGATTCTTGTTTTTGAACAGACGAATGAACTTTTGACCTTAGTATATGACACCTAGTGGTCTTTGACTCCTTTTGGCTCTCTCCATTTTTGGTGGGGATAGCTGGATAGCCATGTATCTCCCAAACAGTGAACCTTGTAGTCCTGGCTTCTTCAGGGATGCAGGTGAACTGTGATTGTGCCCCATTCCCATGTTTTGATGAGGAACCATTACTTTCTTAACTCCCTTTTTCATGGAAGCCTGACTGGGATTTCCCCCTCCTGAGTGCTACCATGAGACGCTTCCCAGCTAACAATTACGTTGTCAAAACGTGTGACAAGTTACAATAATGTTATATTAAGATTATAATATAAGTTGTGGACAACCAAATTGTCGACACTTTTTTTCGTTGTGAAAACGTTATAATGGAACGTTTCCACACAACGTTTTATAACGTTATAAAACGTTTGTAACAACCTTCTTTTAAAACTCGACTGTGCGTCATATAACGTTTATTTAGCACGTTCAGAGAAAGTACTACAACCTACAGACGTGGGCGATCTCACGTCATCAACGTTTAAACCGCGTTTCTACAACGTCATTACGATCCGTTAAATTGCGTTCGACAACGTCATTCCAACTTTAAAACAGCGTAGTTTTGGTTGAATTTTCGTTTGTATAACCCCTAAATAAACGTTCAAAAAACGTTTAGATATTGAAATATTGTGAATTGCCATTTTTGGTTTACCTTTTCGTGATTAAAACCGGGGTTGAAACGTGCAAATAACAGCAAAGCTTAACATAACATTCGTGCAATGAATACATTAATACAACTTTTTGTAATGTTTTGGACGTATTGAACGTAAATACAGTTGTTGGTATGTTCTAAAACGACCGTCCAAATAACGTTCGCAACAAGAGTTAGATAAACATTGGTATTAGGAGGCGTTTTAATCTTGCGCTTAAAAACCTTATGATGTGACCAAAAATACATCCTATCATAGGACACTTAAATACAAAAAGACACTTATAAAAAATAAAACCATCGCAAACAAATAAACGGTACCTTTGTACTGGAGGTCATGTTTTATTATCTTCAAAGTTACCGGCGTGATATCTGTATATAATAATGTCCTAGGGTAAATTTAGTACACAGTTCTTACTTCCACAATTTCTACTTCCCCTAACAGCTGCACGATAAACAGTATTTAAAAAAAAAAAATAGGATTTCCATGAGAATAGATAATCATAGGGAAATATGAACAGCTCAGGAGGGTAGACAATGTGCCCGGTCCGGAGAAAATCCGATGTTTGGCAACATTTTCAGCGCCCGTTAGATTAACAAAGGTATACCCTATAACTACCCTTGATCTGTAGTAAACAAAGCTTGCCCGCTGCTCGGAATCATGTTTTTTCTCGAGGGAATCAATATATGTACCCCCTTTTAATTCTACAGGAAACATTTGTTTTTATTTACGGCCGCCGAACACAGCAAAATCAGACAAAACCCTAAGGCCAAAAATAAATACAGCTGTTTTTTTTACTGTATAACTTTGAGAAAGGTAACATATAGAATGTCTTGCCCAAAGCTTATCTCAAGATAAACTTTGTTAACTTAAGACAAGGACCGTTAATTTGATCTGTTAACAGAGTGTTAGCTAGAGATAGGGCTACCTTAAAGGGGAATACACTTCAGCGGCCATATGCAAGCTACGTTTATTACTTCGCCTATCCCCAGATAAGGAGGGAGCCTCATCTCCCAAATAACAACCCCGTACCTTAGAGTTCTTTCATATCTGGAGACAACATTAAAGCTGAACCCCCAAAGAAAATTGCCTATCTGGCCGATTAACCAATTAAATTTAAAGCCTGGGAAAGTCCAAAATAAGGTTCTTATCTTGAGGTAAGACGCTTTTATGAGATAACAAACGGATCTTCAAATAAGGTCCCTTAAGTTACTCTAGAGTAAACAAAGCTGTGGCCTACTACTACTGCAGCTGCGGCTGCTGTACTACTTAACTACTACTACTTCTACTACTACTACGATACTATACTATACTACTACTACTACTACTTACTACTACTACTAATTACAACTACTACACTATGTCAAGATTCTTAGAGTGCAGTTCACAAAAGCATCAATTAATGAGTTACACAAAAAAATCAAATAAAATTACAAATGTAACATGATAATCAAAGAGTCAACAGAAATATGTTAGACACCTTTGAAAGCTGTCATAGAAGTTCATTCCATCACACCACGACACAAAAACGTCGATTGCCAGCCAAGCTGGTAGATCTATGAAGAGTACGTTTGCCAGACGCGAAGTATCTGTAGCCTAGGTCTCAAGTGGCGATGAGGGACGTAGCTGATCAGTTTGATGAGAGATAGATTGTAGAGAAAAGCTACTTAAGACACTTTAAACATTTAACAATAAGCTTGAAAAATTGGCGCTTTTGAATATTTAGCCAGTGCAGTGACTGATAAAGTAAAGGCAGACGCTTCATCTAATTGACTCCAACAGCAAAAAATACCACATGCGGCCGCAGGTTATGAAACGTTGTAAGCGATATTTCGAGCAGAGAGTTGCAGAACCACCCCAAAGACCATTGCAATAGTCCAGAACCCAGAACGACGAGTGCCTGACCGCTGGTATACAAGTCTCGTCATCCAAATATGGTCTTATTTAGCCAACAAGTTTTATTTGATAGTGCATTTTTTTTTTTTTGCGAAAATGGTTGACATGAGCAATGACAAGTTGGATGTTTGGAA
This sequence comes from Ophioderma brevispina, assembly GCA_023653785.1. Taxonomy (NCBI): domain Eukaryota; kingdom Metazoa; phylum Echinodermata; class Ophiuroidea; order Amphilepidida; family Ophiodermatidae; genus Ophioderma; species Ophioderma brevispina. The sequence goes on from JAMKCH010003861.1 coordinate 54,186, forward strand.
TATCCAGGAGTTTGCACGAGTGTATGATTTGATGCAGCAGCGAAAATCTCTGTCTTAGAATCAATGCATGAGTTTGAGATAATTAGCAGAAAGCCATGTTTGATGTCAGCAATGCAGACAGATAGTTGGGAAGTACCTAGAAATATCATCGGATGTGCGAAGAGTGAAGAGTTGAAAGTCATCCGCATCATAAGAATGATACTTGATTCATCCGTTATGACTATTTCACCAATTTTGGCAGAATAAGCCGTAAAAAGATAGTGGTGCTTGTATATTGACCTGAGGTCGGTCCAAAATCGGCATCACGGGATCGGAACCAGAAATGTTGACACGTGATTCCATCCAAGCTAACTACTCGTAAGCAGTCCCAGTTATGGAAAATCTGTGGTGTTCGTCGGTTTTTAACAATTCAAATGGAGATTCTTCTCTGTCAACACATGCTGCTTTTGCTTTATTTGGTCACAATTTCATTTCGAAAAATTTCGTACGATAATTCTACAGAAATTCTCCTGCCACTTTTATGAGTTCTGCAAAGTTCAAATATTTGACCACGTAGGTACCTTTAACTCTCGCGAACAACAGCGGATACATCCAATGGTCGGGTAAAAGTGCGTACCTTCTGTGCTTGGCTTCCTCCTACAGTGTTGGGTTCGCGGATTGGTTTCTGAAAGATGCAAGTGCAAGAAGTTATAAGAAGTTTGCCTTAAAACAATGACGCGTCATGATGGCAGTGCATAGCATATTGATATTATCTGCATACTAATCATGGCAACTTTATATAAAAATATGACAATCATATGTTTATGTTACTTATATGATGTAAAACGTAAAAGAAAAATAAAAAAAAACACAGTGCACGAAAGAGAAAGGTCTAGTGAAAATATACGTCCACATGCAATTGTTAAGGGTTGACAATATGCGAAGATTAAATGAGGTAAGATGCTATACTTCTACCAATCGCGCATAGGGTTAGTTAAAGGGCTTACTAGGCCTTAATATTGGGAGTGTGCTCCCCTAGGTGGATTCTGACCCCAATATGACATGATTTCCAAAACTCCCAACCGGACTTCACTATACGATCTTCTTCTTCTCATGATTATTATCATTAATCATTAAAAAAAAAAAAAAAATGCAGTTCAAAGGTCATGATTGTTTAGGGCTTGTATCATTCCAACATTGTATAGTATAAAGTAAGTGCTATAAACTATACGGCCTGGGGTTTTTGTCTCAATTGACTAAAGATTTTTTGCCTAGTCTTTATCCCTCTATACGCTTTGGCATCATTCTGCTAAATACAAAATATTCAGTGGCAATTAACTTTATAGCCCCACCCAACTGGTCTTAAGTTATACGCAATATACACCAATCTAAAAACGTTCGTAATGAAGCACGCTGACCTATTGTGGAAACTTATACTATCTACCAACATGTTAACACAATTATAACGAAAATTATACAGGGTGGTCCCCAAAAAAAAAAATACTAAAAGCGCCCGTAGCCAAGTCTTTATTAAACATTGTTGCAAAATATTTTATAGCATATAGAAAGTATTATGAGATAGCTTTTAAATACAGAAAACTCCCGTCTGATTGGATCCGAAATGACTAGATTGGGCCAATTGAATAAAATCACTGTCTTTTCAATTGTAACACGGGCAGGTGTTGTATGCGTTACACACACACCAATATTGGTGATGGATGGTGTACTCGTGCTCTTTAACTTTTATAAACGTGCTCTGTGAAAATAAATTCGACATTGCCAAAGGCTTTGAGAAAAATATGCTGCAGCCAACAGAATCAACTAATAAACAAGCATATCAGGAGGACACCATGCAGTATCACCTTGTTTATAATGATCAAAACTTGTAAAGTCATGTTAAATGTTTGAATCTGTAGGCATATGACATCTGTCCGTGTCAAGGTGCACCAGAGGTTCTAATCCATAGTTCGGACCCGAATCAAATGGGTTTTCTGTATTGAAAAGCTAATTAATAATTTCCCATTATGTAACCCAATGTAACCGGTCTCATAAATGTTTAATAAAAAACCTGAATGGGGCCTTAAGGTATTTTTTTGGGGGAGCCGGCCCGCACCACCCACAATAACCCCTATTAGAATCAAAATAAGAATTAAAATTCTTTAAATGTGCCTCTTGCGTATAGCTATGCACGGCCTGTCTGCCTAATGAAAAAAGGACCGTCAAGGTTTTTAATGGTTTTTACTCCTATATATTAAATTGTTTTCTATTATTCTTATAACTTTAAAGGAAAACTATAGTTATCACGATGCATTGAAAATTGAAAAATAAAGAAAAAAATTGAGTGTTACGAATCTAAACCGATAAAAACTAAAATAGCCTTCTCCCGCCCAAACTAACTTATAATTTGTACTTAAAAAAATCTGTAACAAGATTTTATGCAGTCCTAATTAAAGTGACACACCACAAGCACACTATGCTTTTAGCTCATTAGCTCATAACATCGGATGATCAGAGGTTATCATATTAAAGTTCTGAGTACTGCTGCGGCTAAGTCGTACGGTAGACACCAAAACACACACACACAATAATATTGCACACAAATTCCATAGCGGTGGAGATTATTGTCCACCTTTATCCGGGCATAGGTAGACTTTGAGGTAGTCGGCCTACATATTTTCTGGAAAATCATTTTTTTAAAGATTATATTATACATAAACGTTTTTGGAAATGTTAATTTGATAAAAGTGGTGCATGCTAACTAGATCAATCTATGATGGAAAACATACAGAAAGACCAAATGATCGACCTATAAAAAGTGACATTCACACAAAATATGTCGTAATTACTTCTTAATTACAACACCGTTTTGCTTTAGTATTGATCGAAAAATACTGATTTGCGAGCAAAAAAATCCAATGTTGGTGGCCATTTCTGTTTTGTCTAGAAGTGCTAGTCACCATTTGACAATGATCACGTAGCCAGCCATTTAAAAACGAAATAATTTCACTAACGAAACCATTTACAATGAACTTAATCCAAGAGAATGCAAAGTGTTATTTTTTAGAATATAAGCTCTAATCCATGCAGTCGACCCTCTCATTTGATTCAGGTCCACAGTCGGGATAAAACACTGTGTTAATAATAATCACTTTGGGACTCATAACATCTGGTAATATAGCTAACGCCCGTCACGATATAGGCATTATATTTTACAAGGGGACAGGTGAGGGTCATATTAAGGTTAGGTTGGATCCTGTTAGATAGAGTAAAAAAGTATTATCCGAGTTAGTAATTTGAAAAGTTACAACAACAGAGGCCAGATACGCAGACGGTTCTTGTAATAAGTTTTAAAGATAGCTTTTAAAAATATATAATTGGGTTTTGCCTTATGTATTATACCCCCTATATCATGGGCTTTTATCCCTGTAAACCAAAAATTTACATTCCCTACCAATCAAGCCACGTCATGTACGCGTTACTGTATGCACGGGCATACATATGGAAAGCCAGAGTACAATATGCATATAGGCATTATCTAGAGCATCATTTTTAGAAATTAAACATATAAACCTATAGCCTTATATATGCTCTCCTCTCGTTTTATAGCTAGTCTAATTACATATACATATCACTTTCAAAGAAGGTTCAAAACATATGTGACAACCGATAACAACCAACCCACCAGTGCACGATCATGATTACCGGTTGAAATCTGCTTGCACAGGATCGTATAAATTAAATATAAGCAATAATTATACACAATTATAGAATATGTGTTAAATACGAATTCTTACCTCCAATCAACAGACTCGGATAAAGGTGTTAGGGTGAAACCGTTGAAAATTGGACGAACTATGACAAAAACGTACGGGTCTCGTCGAGGTACTGGTCTAGTTTTGAAACTACTAACGGTATTCGGTGTGCGCATGTGCGAATAGGGTCGTTACCGCTATGGTCAACGAGCTATAACGTTAACATGTACAGCGTACTAAATATTTCAGGACTATGCAACCTGGGGGAGGGAGGGGGGGGGGGTGCATGGGGGGTGATGCTACACTCCGGTGGGTGTTTTTTTTATGAGGAAAATTCCAGACATGTATCGTTTTTCATGAGAAATTCTGATGGGTCCCCGTTATTAATTAATATTATTAAGGTGCTTGATTTAAGTCAGGACGTTTAAGAAACGTTGTCAAACGTGTTTGACATGGGCTATAATGAGCCAACGTGTATAAACTTTGAACAAAAAAGTTCATAGAAACGTAATGTTTGGGGTCCAATACAGTTGTACGGGCCGTTTTTGACATCTTGAACGTTAAATGTTTTAATGGACCAATTAAAAACTGGCAACCGATGCTGAAGTCTTACGTTACTAAAACGTTCAAATACGTTTCACATGCACCAATAGATTAAACGTGATGAAAGTTGTATGAAAACGTTGTATAAACGTTGTTATATCGTACCCATTACAGTACGTATTCATAGTCATGTAAACGTCTAAAACTTTTCTCTAACCAAGTGAATGGCTAAAATTGGTCGACGAAAGACGTGTGTCACAACGTTTTAAAACGTTTCATATTGACCAAGACGTAAATACCAATACCACACCAAAACAAAAACGTTGTGGCAACGTTATGGTGTTTGCTGGGTTGTTAGAACCCGACTTATTGTTGTACTAGTTATTTTCTTGTGCTAGGGGCCTACTAGTATGACTTAATTTGTGTGTTCAATGCATAATTCATGGGCCTTTACGGCTGCTTCACGCAAACTGTCAATTTGGTTTTCATCCAGATGGTTTGAATCTGGATGTAGACACTGTGGAACTCTTAAAATAAACTCAACTCCCATAAGTTGACCAAAAATTTTGCCCACTTCTTTCGAGAGAAGCCAGCGAGTCAAACATTTGTTCCTTTAAACGGGCAAATTCAACATGGGTCTGCCCGGGTAATCCTTTTCGGACAAGACCTGAATTTTGTCTATATGGCTCTGGCACCAATTCATATACTTTAGCCTGCCGCCTTCACCTCGTCATAATCATTACATCTGTCTAATGACATAGCCGAATATATTTCTCGGGCTTTACAATGAACACACTGACTGTCGCAACAAGGTCCAAGATCCTTGGGCATTTCAAGATATTGGCAATTTCTCAAAGTGTAAGAAGTATTGTTACTTCTTGTTCCTGAAATTTCGAAAAAGGCGAATATTTTTCGCGACATCAAATCAGAGGGCTTGGAAGAGTCTGATGAGCTAGCCTGTTGTTTCAATTTTTCTAACTCTAACTGAGCTTCAAGCTCTTTTGTCATCTCATTTTGCATTTTTCCTTTTCCAATTCCTTTTGTATTTGCAATTCCATCTCTTTCTGTTTCATTTCATTTGAATTTCCATTTCTTGTTGCATTTCTTTTTGCATTGCCATTTGCAACTTTTTTCTAATTCCACTTGCCAATGTTTATTTTTCATTCCAATTTCCTTTTCTCTACTTACTGTTTGCATATCAAGTCTCTTTTATTTGACGGCCTACACAGTTGCCTGGTCCAGGAACCTCGTCTATCTTTTCCAAATATGAACTATGCCAAACATCTTTGGACAAAGTTTCAATCAAACTATTTGTGATACTGCTGGCTCAAGCAAGTTTTGCCTCAAGTCCTAAAGGCTTGGCTAGTTTCTAACTTCAGGTTTTCTCAGCTCATCAAACTCTCATAGGCAAAGGTGTTTGCCCTATGAACACTTCTGGATCAAATCCATTGTGATTGTACTCTAAACACAATATCCGAACTTGAACCAAACTACAAATGGTCAGTCACATGTAATACACACAAAATTGTGTATGCAAATGTGCACAATGTTTACAAATATTTTTCACACTTTTTAATGTGTAAATTCTGAAAAAAAAATGCTCTAATTTATCTCCATTCAATTCGGAAAACGAGCCCCCAATTCTGATATGAAGTCTCGTGGACGCCTAAGGTCAGAAATACCTTTCCAACAAAATAAATGGCCTCTGTGCACAGTGATCTGGATTTTATATAACAAAAAACAGATTTTAATGATTTGTAATTGGTTCAGAATGGTAATTGTCCAAAACAAAATTACATTAAATTACACACAATATTAAGATTATAATGTTACTTAGCGTTTACTAGTGTTCCGTGTTGAAAGCGTTGCAGTTCAACGAGGATATGTCCTCACAGCGAAGACTCCAAAATGACAGCATGCAGTGAACGTATCAAATCTCAGGTAATATGCCATTGGAATTTATTGGTCCTGAAGAAAAACTTTTGTCCAGCAGTTTTCAAGACCGACAAGGTTAAATAGCCCTCGGACGATAATAAAGACACAGTTATCCCCCCCGTCCCAAGATAATCACCACGATTCTATAGGTACCACAATTTGGAATCTATTTGATTCCCAAGCACTTTTGGCTTCAAAGGACGACAGTAGAATAATACAGCAACTCTGCTCGCATGGAATTATATATCCTGGCAAGAGGTATTTGATACAGGTCTGCTCTCAAGCAGAGTAAAAACTAGCTATCTTCTAGCAACTTGTTACTAGTGATGCTGGCAGCGAGACTTCACCAATCTTCAAATATATACTACTTCACAAAGATACCAGTCTAAAAATAGACATTACCTACAGAATCAGCATAAACATAACCTTGCACAAGCCTGACAATTGAAATCCACATAAATTACTTCAGCTGAATACATCACTTCCATATATAACTTTGTGGGGAAATTCCCTGATCTTACAATGTTTTATCTCAAAACATAAACAGTTGATTCAGTTTCTAATTTGACTCTTGGGGAATTCCCCACGTCCCTTATTGTGCAATCTAAACAGGTGGCACTTAGCAAAAACAACTCTAGAGAATCCCTTTTTCGTATCTTTTATAGTAAACAACGTGCTTTTCCAGTGAGGAATCTTTCTCAAATAAAATGAGAAAATAATATTTTTGAAAGTTTAATCCGAAAAATGGAGGCCAAGACAGTACTTAGGCCCACGGCCATCAGCTGATTCAAGGGTGTACAGTTTTTTGAACAAAAGATCCCATGCGTTCGGTACACAAAACCGACTTTCATGAAATAATCATACTTAAAGGTGGTTACCTCAGGGAACAAATTTTCTTTATGGTTGTCTGTCTAAATTCAACAGTGCTGGCGTACGGATCTCCTGAGGGTAGATCCTGAGCCTTAAATATGTGATGATATGACTTGTTGAAAAAATATCCGCCGTAGATACTAGTGCCAATCTTTTTATTCAAACACTCTGGATGAATTTAGTCAATGGGCTAATGACAATGATATGAAACTGAATCCAGATAAGTATGTTTACATATGACTGTGACTTTCTTGAAAATCCCATGCAGGTGCCAGACGGTTACACATTGTTCAAAAGATTTAAAGATCGTCGAATAGTAAATCGCAAAGAAAAATAACAGCTGTACAGGTTAAAGTTGACTTAGAAATTTTAGCTCTCAGTTGATGATCCTTGATAAACATGAAGAGGTATGTACGCCCTGTATTACATCTGCAAAATCATTGAACTTTTAGGGACCACTTTTTCAAAAAAGTAAACCTTTTTGATAACCAAATTCTTTACATTAGCACGTGGCTATTGCTGGCTACGAGTTTGTCCTCACCTTATTTCACGCTTTGCTTATTAGTACCTTTAGTTTTTCATTGCTTCTCACTTTATGATTGTAATTAGATTTAGAACTTGCTGCCCTCTCTGTAAGCTTATATTGGCGTTCGTTTCTATTAATATGTATAGTTATTGCCGCTTTCTAAAAACTACTTGGAATAGTGATGGTCATGATGTATCGTGGACGACAAGGTCAGAAATTCCCTTTTTAAGCACAAATAATGAACCTTGGGATCTGAATTTGATTAAACATAACAAGATTTAATGAGTTGAGTCAGGGGTGTTTCAAGAATTTGGATGTCCAAAACAATATTACGTGTATTACATAAAAATTTATAGATGTATTATACATATTAGTGTTGTCCAGTCCAGATTTAAAAAGGAACATGCAGTCAACGATGAAATGTCTCACAGCGAAGACTCCCAAATGACAGCATACAAGTTCTCACATAAATATCCATGGGATATTCCATGCGAATCTTATCAGTCCTGAAAGTAATCTTGTCCAGCAGTTCAAGGCGGACGGGGGGTTGTTTCATCGCGACACTAAGATCTCAATACAATCCAGGTATGCTCACCACCATCCGTCTGCCGCCATGTCCTCAGTTAGGAAAAAACCTCGAATCCCTTTTGATTCTAAAACTGAAGCTCTATTGTGAAAAGACGACAGCAGGACAGTTCGCTATCAAGGTCATGTACATATGGCCCTGCCCAGAGTGCTAGTATTTTTCCCAAAAGACACGGTTTCTTATGTCTAAACAGTACAAAATTTACATTTTCCCACTTGATTCAAAAACGACGTACGATGACCGATAATCTGTTGTTTTTTCCAATGTAGGGATACGTACGTCATTTTTACCTGAATGGGTCCCCCGAAGCAAATAATAAAACATCAATGCCGTGACGTCAATAAAATCTTTATTTTTTTTACAAAAAGGGGCTTTTTACACGTAATAAAATTCCTTTTAAGATTCAACATCTGTAGATTGTTCTTAATAGTTAAATTCATTTTCCCGTATGAATGTGAAAAAGATGGGCCATAAGTCTACAAACTTGAAAACAAAGTCAGCCGGCTAAATTCCATTACGTGGACTGTAATGAGCCGACGGATCCCGTTTAGTGAATAGCAGGCTTACAGCCACTTGCACGCGGCTGGGGGTTTATGGTCCAGGATATGAGGGTTTGAAGCTGAATGATGGACATGGTAAGACAATGTTCAATTCCGTAAGTAGACGACAACTTCCAACACAAACTGACACAAGCGTGAAAGAATCACTCAACAGACAAGATCCTATCAAAAGGTGACAAAAACAAGGAACATGTACAAAATGGACAAGGACAGATACGAAAACCTGCTCAAATGAAAAAACATCACGCAAAAATACAAATTAGCGAAGAGGGAACGGGAACAACGAACGAAATAGACAACGAATTCGCTGCCATCGCTGATAAACTTAAGGACACGATCAGTGATTGGCTTAAATTCGAAAAATCGAAAAAAAATTATCAAAAATCAGAGGAGTTTTGAATTGTATGTAACACGTGCAGGTTGCCTAACATACCCTGCAAATGATTAAGGCTAGAACAACCTAACAAGGACAAAAGCGGAACAAGTTTAGTCTATTACTGTCCGTACGGACATTACACAACACTCGTGTAATTGAATGGAGAATCGAATCTTGGAACAACTGCCGTTTTCTTCCGTTTCTGTCAATTCTTCAGTTGAATTTTTGGAAAAAAGTAACTTATGAGAGTTTACAGACTTATCCGTACTTGTCAGCTATTCCTGCAATTTAAAATTTTTCAAACCATAGATAGTGTCTTTAACTTGAGTGACAGACTGGACGCAACGTAAAGCAAAAACAAGCAATTCATAACAGTAAAGACACAAAGAAAATTTCCACTGTGAAAAACTGAAATGTAGGATTAATCACACCCCACCAAGGCGAAGGCGGTTAAAATAAGGCAAATGGCATGT